>OU343043.1:10723885-10839400 GCA_910593735.2 Ectemnius lituratus | reverse complement strand
GTTGATGAAGTGTCCGAACAATATGGCGCCGATATGGGGTCTCAATTGCGCGGGGAATAATGACGATCGAGACCAGCCAGGCAGTTCCATCTCTAATGAAACGCCCCTTTTAAATCGCATACTTTCATCGAGTACAATCATTATAATTTGTACTCGTCGCTCTTAGATACTAATTCTTATATGCTAGTTCGCAGTATCGACAATGATAAATCAGTAGAATTCTTTGGACAATGAGCCGGTTGACAAGCAATTCGAAAATCTTTCTTCTCCTACCTTGTCGTTGTATATACTGCAACTTTCTTTTGGACAGCAGAACGCAGCTTATACAGGAATATATAGAATCCAACACTCAAATGACACTGGCACGATAAAACACTGCTTAATTACACGAAAATTAGACGCGACACGATCCGGAAGCGCGAAAGGGTTGATCGATATCGGCGAACTGAAGGGGACACTGCGACAACTAAAGATGGCGGCTGCGGCGTTCATGAATCCTGCGATCTGATTGGCCGACGAGCTAAAATCACTATTGATGACGTCGATCGGCTTTGAACGGCGATCTAGATCCTTTCGGTTTTCCAGGGGGTGTTAGTAACGTCGATCTGAGAATTGCAAAAGGCAAGAATAATGCGTGTCCCGAATCTTGTGGCCCGCGTCCAAGTGAGAAAGCGTGATTCCCTGGTGAAGGCGAGTGCAGAGAGATGAAAAAATTGGTTGGAGAATGGATACACGAAGAGGCTCTTGTGCTAAGTCCCTCTCTGCCCGACCGTGGCCACGCTCTTGCCCCTTTTTCACGGGCTTCGTCTGACCGCTCGTTTCCTGGCAGACACCGAGGTAAAGATACAGCCTGCTCATTGTTTCTCGGCGACCTTAAATTCTACCGGCGAGCCGAGACCTCTCTCGCTCGGTCAATATTGAGATCCTCTTAAGCTTGGCATCGAGTTGAGCTCTGTCGAGCTATGCCAAGTGGCTGTTGATTCCTTCCTCGATGCTCATGTGCTCTTAATTCCAGTCTAGCATTGTCATAGAGTACCGGACGATTCATCAGAACAGTAAGAGAGCCTTGCCTGGATCCCAGCGGTAGATTCTTTAGAAATTTCCACTGTGATAGTAGTAAGGCTCGGTCGATGTTGCTACTATGTCCCGAGAGGCAGAAGTTGCTCTGCCTTCCGTAGGTCTTATGGGATACAATGAAGGTATACCGCAGGTATACTCTTTAAGGTAGTCAGTAGGTCATAGAAGTCAGCAGCACGAGCATCCCGACTATATGAATGACTTTGCACCATTCTGAGAGTAGTTCTTTCTGAGCCGGAGCCATGGTAGCCCACAAGAATAGAAGGTCTATCAAAAGGCTGCGCGCTGCAATCTGTCAGGATTCTATATTGCACCCCTACTCTCCGCCCTTCCTATACCAATGTGGCGTCGGTCCTGGTCAGGACGCTGCTGCTTTAGTTCAGTTTGGCTTGGGGCTTGTTCTCAGTGGCATCGTGCGTTGATTCTTCGCTGCTGCTAGAGAGAGAGTGTGCTTCATAAGATTCTCTTCCCTTCGTCGAAGGTCATCATAGTTGTCAGTATCACAATAGATTTCTAGCAGGCAGGGTAGTCTGCCGTTCGAGTCGGATCAATGCTCTCTGGCAAAATGGTATGTACGAGCTCTGTGTGTGTGTGTGTGTCTGCTGTGTGCGTGTGCCTTTCTCATCTCTCAGGTCTCAGGTAAAATGTGCGATGAACCGAGATGATTCATTATGGCAGCTTTTCATCTCATATTTTTTCCCCACTCAGGTACAGATCATATTACTGCACGTACCCCACCTTTCCTCCTAATTGGGCTTTTCATTTATAGTATACTCGTATCAAGCGAATAGTATAAAAAGTTTAAATGTTTCTCAAACTTTCTCAATGTTTAATAATATTACAAATCACTCTGAAACTCAATTCTTTATGTCATTTATGTTTCTCATATATAATTCTCTGATTCAAGAATCGTACAGTTGTTCCTACAATCTAGCTTTCATCGCACTTTTTTATTCGCTTAAACTTAATATTCTTTAGGAGCATTTTACACATTATACTCGGAAAGATTGTAGTATGGTTGTTATGAAATCATATTTCTATAGAGCCCCTGAACAATGGGATTTGCCCGGAGGGTTCATAGCAGCCCGGTCTATTGTGTATTTTACCTGGCCCATAAACCTATTAATATCTTCCTATCCTGTCAAAATAGAATCCTACTCTATATCAGAATTATATTCTGGAAGCTGGGACGCTTTCGGGGGGTTGGCCAGAGCCATTCGGTGAATTGTGTTATAATTTTTGTCCGATCAATACCACACAAATGGTCTGCGCAGACCAATAGGGAAATATAGAGAGGCATCTTTCAATGCGCAGACTGCCAGAAGCCGGCCCCATACCTTCCCCCCTCCCCGAGCTCCACCCTTATACTTCTTCAGAATAGAAAAAACCACCCTTAGGTGCTTAATTGGTATATGACTCACCACAGAGAGCTCGATCGATCCAGCATCCCAGGCTTGGGCCTTTTGTCTCGGCGTTCTCAAACTGGAGTACTGCCCTATAAATAGAGTATAACCCTAATGCTGTTCTTAAAATACAGAAATGTTTACCATGTTGATTATAGAAAATACTTCCTTATATGTACATATTGTTTGTAATAGTACAACTTGAGTACATACGTATCACTGATATGTAAGATGAGTCTCAGACTTATTTAATATATAAGACAAGCAGAAAATATAGTAAGATTAAATGGAATGAATGTATTTCTACTATTATTAATGATGTTTAATTGTTGTGTTACAGGTTTGGACTAACCATGTCCACTAAGAGGCGCTGTGGACCTAAGTTTAATATAGAAAGTAAAATAATTCGTGAGGGCCATAATAGATAGGATGAGTGGATCTAGACAAAACGAAGCGCGTTGCTTCAATGAAAACTCTCCGCGGCCACCAGTGCCTGGTAAGTGTTGCATTCATTAGTTTGAAGTATTCTAACGAGGAAGTTTTGAATTAGCCAAGTGTATAGAATGAAATTAATAAGATGTACTCTTATAAATGACTTTAGGAGAGGAAACGGGAAACCACGTCAGCAGGTTCCGTCCACAGAGTCCGGCTCTGACCCCGAGGCGTTCTTCTCTCGCAACTCCAACAGCCTCAGGTTGCGATGCTTCGGCACCTTTGGGATTTGAGCCGGAAGGTTGCTGTAGTACCACAACGATGGAGAGCGATTCGCCTCCTGCATGCTTGCGATGGGCCAGGAACCTGCATTCCTTGCTGCAGGATCCAGTTGGTTTGGAATTGTTCAGAAAGTATCTTGATCAAGAAGGCAGGCCTCATGCGAATCCGCTCAACTTCTGGTTCGCTTGCGAGGGCCTTAAAGAGCAAGATGATCCCGAGAGGATACACCAGTTGGTCAAGCTCATCTACAGAAAGTTCTTCCTCAAATCGCAGTTAGCCATACCAGAAGATGTTCGAAAAGAAGCGAACCGTCGTGTCAAGGAGGGCCGAGCGGATGAGAAAGTCTTCGATGCTGTGCAGCTCGAGGTGGAACGTCTCATTAATGAGACGACCTACCCAAATTTTCTGCGTTCTGAAATGTATTTGCAGTATGTTCAATCCTGCCAGAATCCGGATTCTGGTGGATGTCCGAGCTCAGGCTCCAGTCGAGAGATGTCTGTCTCGTGTGGGCCCAGTTTACTGCCTACGGTACACGAGGACAGTGAATTTGTTAGTTCCGTACAAAGCTCACATTCGGCCAGTGAAACACCCGGGGAGTTGAGGTCTGAACTGAGATTGACCAAAGACGTGCTCATGGCTACTCAACAAACCAGGGCGATGGATCTTCGGCCGAAGCCAGAGGCCTATGCTGGGTAATTTCCCTTTCCTCCTTCTGCCATATTGGCTTCTTCAGATTCAGTCATTACATTGTGCGCTTTACCATGATTTCTGCAATGAATGCTTCAGCTGAATGTATTTTTTGAGCTTGTTTTGTGTGGACTTTGCTGCAGTTTTCCTTTTACTTGTTTATATTGATATATTGATGTGATTGATCCAACATCTTATCCATAACTGCGTTCTCAATTGTTTTACACATTAAATTATCATGTTAATTTGGCGCAATTGTTACACACTTATTATAATGATTTTGTTATGACCGTTTTCCAAACTTTTGTTTGTTTTTCTTTTGGTTTGGTGTTTTGCGTGCCGCTCGTAGCCTATACTTGCAACATGGAGCTAGTCCATATCATATACACGTCCCTCGACTGCACGCACAATATTCCTCCTACAATCCAGTATCCAGACAGGATTCAGAACTTCAAAGCTTAAGCAGTGATGCACGAACAGAGTCAGACAATATGTCACTCACGGATTCCTCAGTGTAAGTTTGCGTATTTCATGTTTATTTATACCATACCTACAGCTACTCATAGTTTCGACATTACTTTATCATTCCCCTATCACTTACTATCTTTCTTCGATTAATTGTACATACGTTTGTACATATGCTTTTTGATGGCATTCTTTGAGATTTAAAAGGCGATTATCATAATTAATAATAGGAAGCTTTCTTTCCCTATTTACAGTGACGGTTTGTCAATGGGTAAACAACGAAGTAAAAAACAATATATCAGACAATGCAGAGCAATCAAAGATTCAGCTAGTTTAAATCGGGATCCTATGGCACATCATACTATCATCCCTCGAACGCAACGTGTACCGCGTGATCTGATGCACCCGCTGAAACCGGAAGAGTTTGCTCAAGTGCTCATTGAGAAGCTGGAGAACGTGAAGCGTGAAAGAGAATCTCAGGAAAAACTGGACAGGCATTTGCAAGAAGGCGATACGATGAGTATGGATGTACCGCTAGAAATGCCAAGCGGAGCTCCCAAAGCGTTAGCCGATGCGTTGAGGGAAAAGTTGCTCATAGAAGAAGACAATGACCAAGCAATCCTGGACCAGCATGTGTCTCGCGTTTGGTCGGACTTGACGCCTTCCCGATCTCCCGGGCTCTCATCCCCAAGACTACATTCGCCAGAGCGAAGACGTTCTACGCACAATTATCCACGTCCCTACAAGCAGAGGAAAGAGAAGGATGTCTTTTCAACGTTCTCGGCGGACAGCGGGAACATTCACGATTTCCAAGAAGGCAGCGATCTTCTCGGAGCTGGCTCCATGAGTTCATTAGGGTCTCACTTGCCTAAATCTAAATCCGTGCCATCCGATTATGCCGATTCCCTCCATAAGCAAGACCTGTATCTTCAAGGTACGTGCAATCTTCTTCAATTAAACACAAGATTTTTATCTTCTTACAGATTATTAAAAATCCCCTTTTTTTCTCACAGGTCACGATCAAAGATTCCGAAGGTCAGACATGACAAGGAGATCAGCAACAAAGAAATCCATGACGGAGTTGACGGATAGTGGAGTAAGCGTTGTTAGTGATGCACCCCCGTCTACGATTAGCAAAGACATTCGCCTCTTATCGTGGCTAAAGGAAACAGACAAGAAGGCGGATGTCAAGCATAGCCGCCATGGGAAGAGATATGGATCTCGCAGTGGTTCTCTTGAGAGAACGAGCAGAGAAACCTGGGGAGTGCCTGCTCAACCCTTTGTAGCTGATCCAGGAATGCCGCCTTTGCCACAGCCCCATACAGTGCGTATCACAATTCCAGTAGTTTTCCTTTTCTGGAAAACATAAATATGTTATTGAAATATTCTTCTTTCTAACTAGGCAACCCAATTGGAAGAGGCGAGGAGAAGGTTACTGGAAGAAGATAGAGCCCGAACTAGCTGTAAACAACGACATTCGAATGTTTCTAAACAAGCATATGAGCCTACTTTGCAAAGTCAGTCACATGCCCAATCGAATCAATCGACATTGAAGAAGTCGAGACAAGATGCTGGCGATTTCACCACTGTTGTGTTCAGTTTCTGTGACGAACAGTTCCCTTATAGGACTAAGATTCCTGGTCATAACGTCACATTAAAGCAATTTAAGGAGTATCTTCCTAAGAAAGGCAGCTATCGGTAAGTTATTTTACAATGGTGTTTATTCTTTCTTTTTTTCTTCAAGTTCTTCTGTTTTTAATGTAGTTCGATAAATTTGCAGATATTTCTTTAAAACTGAATGCGAGGACCTAGATACAAAGGTAATACAGGAAGAAATAACAGACGATTCTGAAGTCCTTCCACTGTGGGAAGGGAAAGTGATGGCGCAGGTGAAGGCGCTCGAGTGATAGACTGAAATACGATATACTCTCCGAGTAAGAAAAAATCGTGCTAACATTGAACAAGTGCCGCAACTAATTTTATTTAAGAGGACCAGCATTCTAGAGAGAATTAAATAAGGCGATACTCGGTGTAATATTAACAAAGCTGGTCGGGTGAGTGCTTCCCACCTGGATTAGCCGAGTAAGTGCTTTTAATAGGGCAAACATTTGTGAAGACAGGTAAAATCGTTCTATGTTTATTAAGCATCGAAACAAGGAAATCCAAGGCCTCTTTAAATAAATGGAGATTTTTTTCACAAGTTATTCTTTCTTGGCGGTACTACCCACTGTAAACTTGCATTTCTTCCGTGGCAATAATTTCGGCCTTCAACAGAGATGTCCGAACTTCGTCGAGAAAGCACTCTCTGTATGCGTGTATGTGTGTGCGTGTGCGTGTGTGTATTCGACTTGCATGATTTTCATGACTTTGATGAGTTTGTGGGTAAAAAAAACGGTTACGTAGCCGGTGTCGCTTAATTGTACATACTTCTCCCGAGAGTTTGCAAAACTCGTCCAAACAGATTTGCAGGAAGAAAGATGAGAGAGGAGGGGGAAAGTACCGCGAGTCTATTAGAATTACCTCCATCGGGAATGGGCATGTCGCAGGAATGTATGAAGTTAACGGGAAATTTGTACTAAATAATATTCATTTTAGCAGCGAGCGCTCTGCAAATGGTGGCAGCTGTCGTGATTGCGGTTTTCGCTGAGGAGGCGTAAAGAGGAGGGGAACCCCAGCAGGCAGGCAGGCAGGCAGGCATTTGTCCGCAATTATCCGCAATCACGACAGAGAGCAATTGTGTACATTGATCGAGAATTTTCTTCCTTCTAAAGACTTCCCATAGTTTTCCAAATGACTGTACAAAAATCCGCGTAGTCCATCGCCTTAGAAAGGTCTGTGTAGGCCCTAGACTTACATAGAAACGAATAATTACGATAAATTAGCTGCTAAGAGAGGATATATTACGTGCATTGCAATGGGACCGTGCTCCTCGTCACCAATATGCGTAATATATCGGGAATACGAGATACGGGAAAAAAATATTAAAGATACAAATCATGTTTTGTCGTACCATCATTATCACTCATTTGACATTGTAAGATAAGCTCCTGCATAAACATAAGGCAAAAAAGAGACGTGGGGACAAAAAAAAAGAAATAAACAGACGAGACGCGACGACGATATGTGATTGGCATCTGGGAAGGGTAGGTCGATGGCAAAAAATCATTATTATCTAGACGGTAACAATGTTTTATCAGGTGCGAAAAATTGTGCCTTTTTAGTGCAGTAAGATTGAAGTAAGCCTAAGGAGAGGGTTAAGAGATACTTATAAATTGGAAGCCAGGGGGTCCAATCTCGAGAGGATATATTCCAAATATTAGACACGCTGAGTACATATATATTTTTCTTCGGAATTACACCTGCAAAAGTTTAGTAGCACAAATCTTATTGATTCCCTTACGCTGTCTATCTCTTCTTCGGA
Source organism: Ectemnius lituratus (assembly GCA_910593735.2). Taxonomy (NCBI): domain Eukaryota; kingdom Metazoa; phylum Arthropoda; class Insecta; order Hymenoptera; family Crabronidae; genus Ectemnius; species Ectemnius lituratus. The sequence goes on along the minus strand of OU343043.1, from coordinate 10,831,633 downwards.
GCACAGCACTCTCAACCAGTCTCGACTGCCTTGAACTTCGATTCCTTGCCCCTGCTATATGCATTACGTTAACATAATTTGTAGAAAGTATTTTCAACCGAGGGTTGCATCCCATTCTCCTTTATAATTCGGTTGTTTTGCGAACAAAATTGAATGTGATCGAATCTTCTCGAGTGGCCTTCGTATACTGGTTCGATTCTTACACAGTCGCAGGCGCTCGCTTCCTAACATTGATTTCGGGGGATTTTTGACGGGGGAGTTAAATAAAAATTAATATAACACGACATCCAATAAAGTTGATGACGCCAGACGCTGGAGGCGATGCACCGTGGCTGATAACAATTTATTGTATGTAATTGATTATCTTTAATTAATATCACGAATGATAAAGTGTTCCTGTACCTAATTAATTAATAATGATTATTATTGTATATCAAAAGTATTGAGAATAATAATGCCATTTTCACTGGATTAAAAGAAAACTGGCGTTCGCTCATTCACATCAGTCTCCACCGAGGATCCGGCGGCGAACAAACCTGCGTCCACTGGTAAGTGTATGCTTATTTATTATATACATCTCCCCCCCCCCCCCCCCCACTTTTTTGGAGGAGTGAGTGGCAAGTGAAAACCGAAAGAACAATCGCAATGCTCTGGTTTTTATTAATTTATTAATAAACGGCGAAATACAATAATATAAGTTTATATTACTGCAGTTAGTGACAATAGAAATAAATTATTAATAATTTAAATGAAATAGTCGTGTAAATTTGTAATAAATATTAAACGATGTAAAAACTTACAAACATAACGTCGTCTCTAGTATGTGTGCAGTACAATTTCGCCACAGTCTAATTCGCATTCGAGAATTTACTAGAATCGCGGATTACTTTAACAAGAATGCAAAATTATTTGACTAAATGAGACTGATAACGTGTCACAACCGTAAATTAATAGCCGAGTAAGAAGTATTAAATCTACGTTATGCTTTTAGTAGTATCTGATACTGCACAGAGCACCTTCTGTTTAGTCTATGAAGTATAAAATCTTGCGATTAATTAAAAGTATCATTTTTGGTTATTGCGTCACAGCAGTGTAATTACCAAAAAGTGGTAGTTCCTACTTTTGAAATAGGTAAGACTAGACTATTCTAAATCACTGTTCTGTTTCGTTAATCATTCACGATGCATAACAGTGTCATGCAAAGAGTAGGTGTTCATCCTTGGCGCGAATGCCTAGCGATTATTTCGTTCGGCTGTTCTGTTATCAATTTAAATAATCCTGTTTCAGTACTTGTTGTTACGCGCCATTAAGCGACGAGTGCCTATAAGTAATTCTTTTTGAAATTTTCATAGTTACACTCTAGCAATAGTGTCACTTGGTGACATTCATATACACGCCTTACATATCTATATGTATCAACACCATTTCTAAATTCAGAGAGATTTTCATTCCACTAAGAATATCGACACGACTTCGCTCTAACATCTTAGAAAATAGAACTTGGAGTGGAAAAGCTCCTGAACCTTGTTATAATCAAAACTAATTGCGAAGACGCCCGGATTCTGAGGTGCTGCTTATGAAGCGCATATGAGAACACCTTCGTATACACGCATTTTTTAGAAAAAAAGAAAGAGAGAGAGAGAGAGAGAGAGAGAGAGAGAGAGAGAGAGAGAGAGAGAGAGAGAGAGAGAGAGAGAGAGAGAGAGAAAGAAAGAAAGAAATAGTCGCATAACAACCTAGAATCGGTTGCAACAAATACATACGATCCATCGACGAGCGTCACTCTAGAAAAGTCCAATTTCATTCAGGGTCTGTCTCAACTTCTTCCACCGGCAGTATCGCAACAAGACCAGCAGCTGCAACCTTTGCTTTATATGCCTCCGGTTCGAACCAGCGAATCGGTGCCTACCGAAGAACATTGCTCTTTTCAGGAGAGAATCTAAGTTATCGGATTGCTTGAAATGCATTCACGTTACCTTGTTGCACGTTCTTGTTAAGAGAGTCGCATGCTTTGGGGTCGTTAAGCGGGTGAAGTTTAGTCAAACAGGGTAAGAGCATGCCTTCGTGATGCATTTGTCAAAGCCATCTCAGAGGCGCGTGCGTTAGGATTTTATTTGTTCGGCGTTGTTAGGATTTGGAGAAACCACCACATGTGTTATAAATCTAGTAACTTTAATTTCTCTCATACCGCAATACAAAATATTATACATCTATATATATATATATATATATCTATATATATTTATATATAACTATTAACACAGTAGTCAATGGTAAACAAACAATAAATGATCAACATAAAATAACAAATGGGCAAAAAAAAGTAATAAAGTCCTTACGAAAAAATTAATACTTAAAAATTTTGGATAAAATAGGAACTCAAGTTTCGTTGGAATACTGTCATTTTGCAACATTGCTCTCGACTTATACAATTACTTAACGTTACTAAATATTGCTATCTGAGTAATATAGTAACGAATACCGCCCGCATTGTTATCCCTATACTAAAGCGTTATCAACAGAGAGTTGTCAAAAACGGAATACGTGTGTCTGCGTGTGTGTGTGTGTGTGTGTTAATTCAGGGAGATATTAAACGTGGATCTTAGTCATCCTGAATGGGGTGCTAGTAATGTTAACACTGCCGTATGACAGATGATTGGCGTTAGTATCATACTGATATACCTTGCGGACGATGTTGGGACACTCCCTTTGAATGCGAGCCCAGTCCGCGGGTGGCCGTTTAGCATAAGGACCCGTTGAGCACATCATTAGAAACTCGTATGTTAGTTCTCTCACTTCTGTAACACCGAGAAATCGATTGTCATTAACAACAGCCCCGGTATTATGCCATGCATTTTGTTAGGGACATCGGTGGGGTTGGGGTTGGGGTGGGGTGGGGGGAAGGAATTTTAATAATTACCTTTGGGAGCTGAAGATACTGGCTCCGAGTTTACAACGGGCTTATACGTCTCTTCGCTCTCAGAAGTGGCAGTGCTGTCCATGCTGACGTCGCAGGATGTTGCGTTGGCACTGCTGCTCGTCAATAGCGGTGTAGTTGGTGTACTATCCGCATTCGGAATTGGACTGGGATATGATGGTTCTTCCTCGAAGTTAAAATATTCTATCCCGCTCGCAAAATGGTCAGAGTCTCTCAGGAAATATTCGTCCAATACTAGTTTGGCAGTCTGTAAAGGAAATAACATGTTTCATTGAGTAGATGTTTCATAAGGATTCATTCGAATTTGTATGAAAGACATTGACACTCACCCTTACGAGATCCAGATTACAACCTGTGATCTTGAGGGACTGGTTGCCAACTGTTACGGTGTACTTATATTCGCCTATACTGGCGTCGTTGGTGGAGAAGCTGTGGAGGAGGGCTCGCGAATTTTGTTGCTGATGCTGTTGTAGCCGATTACTTTCATCCGAGGCACTGCTATTCAGAGACGAGCTCGATCCACCCATGCCACTCTTGTCCCCTCCACTTTGCTCCAATCTCACCGGCGATGCATTTCGTTGAATCGTATCTTTTATTAAGTCCTTCGCATAACTGTAAGTAAAAGTAACAATAATTTTATAAATATCTATGTGATCTTGGTAGAGCATTATTATGTTTTGTCATTGAAAAATATTAAACACTTACTGAATCTTGTCCTCGGAAGTTCCGGTGATCTGGACAAGTCGTTCTTTAGCTCCAGGGTTCACTGAAAGGTAGAAGTAATGTTATTCTTAAACTCAATCGCTCCGTAAACTCATGACTCCATGTTATTATCACTGACAAACTTCATTTCCAGCACATTTTTTTTAGCAGTATGGTTAATAGATTGCGAGAAAGGTAAATGCAAAGTTACATATCACTGCAATCACTTTATGCAACAGCACTATACGTATTATACGGATTATCTAGTTGTCTGGTCACAAAACGGCGATGTCAGGGGTGCAATTATAGTGCTAAGCAATTCTCTATCGCGCTTCAAACGAATGTGGAACATAGTTGCAAACTGCGATGCATTACATACAAATCAGGTCAATACAAAGTAGCATGAAACGGTTACAAAACATTAATATGGTGCCGGGTTCTAATATCGTATATTAAATCGTATTTAACGGCCTGTGAACATGTTTTGTAGTAAATCTGTGCGTTATAGATCGCGTAAGTATTTTGTTGTTACGGTGAGCACATTAGATTATGAACTTCAAGTATTAAACAATCATACGATTAATTAGTTATTGCTTTAATGCATGAACACAATGCTGACAAGCCATCTGCAAACATTTCTTTACCTCTCTGGAAGGAGATGATAGTCTGGCTGAGCTCTTCAATCATATGAACCCGCCGCCCTTTTATTCCCATCACTGTGCGTTTGTGCAAATCATTTAAGTACAGGCAAGAAATCATAAAAATGTGCTAACTGAATGTACTTAAAACGAAACTCATAACGTATTACGTTGCAAGGAAACCCTACGCAATGTAAAACTCCGATCTAAATGGAAATAATTCGACTCGAGCTAAGAAATATGCACTTGCTGTGGAAGAGTCTTGAAAATATCGATTACCGTCTCCTGCACGACGACTCTCAAGTAACACAATTGTATTATACAGAATAGAACAGATTGGATGATCTTTACCTTTTCCAGAATCGCTGTTACGTATAACTACTTCGTCTTTGCAGTAATTCTTTCCAGGGATCCGAGTGGGCTTCGCAAATTTTCCACTGTTCTTTAATACTTCGCCGGGTCCCAGGATCGGCGCGGAAGTCGGCGATGACATATTCACAAGAGGAGACGTCAAAGAATTCGTTGGCGTGTCAGGAACTGTTTCAACCTTTTTACATACAAATAACAATTAATTCAACTTTCCGATCTATTATCAAGTGTATAATAAAGAATAATCCTACTTACATTATCTAAGTTAGATAACTTTTGTGTGTAGTACACGTCCATCGAATCGGTATGACGCCAATGTTTAGCTCTTAGTTCAATAAGTTCCAGCAAGTGAACCCTAGTCGTCAGATCTAATCTCTCGTCCTGGCTTCCATTCCTGATCGCGACAAAAGCTCTGTCCAACTGATCTATAATTTATTAAAGCAAAAAATTGTATTAGTCATAGGAAACTTCGAATTTTTGTAAGAAGACTATGGATTTTTTATTGCATACCTTTGTAAATACCCTCTAACTGGTGAGCATAGAGCTTGAGATGATTGCACATTGTAACCACATTCATTTGCAGCATTCGGTCATGGAAGCCATTGGATAGTTGCATCGCAACGTTGTCGATTAAGGACACTATATCCTCCACTGTTAAACAGATCAAGACATCCAAATTAAATTCATAAAATCAATAGAGCTATGAACTAAGGTTGTTTATTGAAAAAACTGGGACACTTACCAGTCGTAATCCGCCCATCGGCGGTCGAGTGGCGCTGATTAAGTTTAAGCGGCCGTGGTTTTTCGACTTTCTTGATTGTTCGACTCCTGCTCAGTTGCGTCGCGGCCATCGTGTAGAATCTGAAAGTGAAATGAATAAAAACCAATTAAAAATCACTAACATTCACTTTCATAGTTTTTGCAGGGAGTCGCCGAACATCGGAGCACGAGTTTAAAAAGGCGCGAGACACGCGCTCCAAAATTACTTAACGCGGGACTTTGTTGGCAGAGTTCTGCACGCGCACCCGGCATAAGATTTCTATGCTTTTCTCAACAAACGACGTAACAAAATATAAGTCCCGCATGTACTATCTATGATTTACTCAGATGTTCGTACATTCGCGCACCTCTGCGACTTTGTTATCCGTGCAATTATTTAATTGACAAATACTGAAATCACTTTCACCAAAGTATACACTGGCGAGACCGCAATGAAAATGTTCTCCCAGTTAAATAAACAGACATAATCTTTATAGTTTAAACACTGTCGGGCAGTCTCTATAAGCGAATCATTAAAAGGAACATTCCAATGTAAAAAGGATCGAAGAACCAACTACAAGTGAAACTACAAACACTATAAAACTAGAAACTTTTATAAATCCATACCTCGTGACAAGAACTGGAGACACAGAAACTAAAAGTATTGTCGGCACAAGCGAGAATTGTTCAGGCCAAGTGAGACTCGGAGCGGAGCCTCGTGCGGACTTCCTGAATTAAGTCGACTCTTCCGAAACACTCGATGACTCGAGCAGAGACCGAGAGCGAGACAGAATTCTGCGTCGCGGGGGTTTTAAAAATAACCCGGTGAAAAAAGGGTGACTCGCGAAGGAAATCGCACGTAACGTGACACAGGGGAAACTTCGCTGAGAATGAGCGAGCGAACGAGAGAACTGAGTGAGAAAGACTAGAGGGTGTTTCTCGAGCGAAGAGAAGCACTTGGTAAAGATGCGGCTGGCCGAACTGCAGTCGTCGGAGGTCGAGTACGAAATGTGAGGCCTCCGCCGACACCGACAGACTATTTCGTCGAAGAGCGCGGCAGCGATAAAAATAATTTACACGGCGCCCATGTGAGCGCCTCTGGCACTCTCGACATCTTGCCGCCCGGGGTGGTGGTGGTGGTAGTGGTAGTGGGGTAGTGGGAGCGAAAGAAAGGGGAGAATCCGTCTGTAGGGAGGGGGTAAGTAAAGGGACACGCGAGTAAGTTTGTTTGTTTGTTTCCCGGGTCCCTTCACCTCTCATTGTCAGGTCCACGTCGCCCCGGGTGGGCGCACCAGGTATCGAGGACACTGCCACCCCGCTCCCGCCATGTAACCTTCTCTACTACCATAAACTGCAGATGCGGCGATTAGGATTCAAAGTCAGGCCCACTCGAGTGCGAAGCCCGTCGCTCTCTATAATACATAGATTGGCGAGAAAGAGAGGGCGGGATTGGGCTCGAAAGAAGAGGGAGCGAGACCAAGAGCGACGACAAAGATGTAGAGAAGGAGTGGGAGGGTAAAAAGAAAGATCGAGCGAAATCACCGCAAGAAATGATAGAAAGTATCGCGGATTAATCTGCCACGAAATTGGCACGTTCCCGGTCACGGTATGATTAAGAAATCTCGATTTCCCCTTTGGTGGAGGCTCGAGAATCGCAGGGGAGAGGAGAGAGCGACAAAGGCTAAAAGATGTATGTCAAAGCGAAGGACCGTTTGACAACTGGTTCCGGGTGGATACTGATATGGATGAATGCATGCCACTCTTGGTTTAAGTTGCACTAGTTTAGAATGCATTACTCACCGATTCGTCGGCCGTGCCACGGATCAACGACAGGCAGATCGTGTGAAAGGAATCGGTGTAATGTGTCGTCGACATACGTTGCGAAGGTGGACTCGAGTGACAGGAACTGGAGGCTCGGAGCTGCCAGTGCACCGTGCGAAAGTCACTAGGGCAATCGTTTGTAGTTGGAGCAGCTGATCGATTTTAAATTTGAACTGGCAGCGAAGAGTGGGTGGCTGCTACAGGAGGGTAGGAATGCACACGGTTTCACGCACCGCGCGGATGCAATGATTAAATCGGGCCAAGACAGATATGACATTGAAAACATTTTATTCAGTCAGTAAGAAGCATTCTACATGATGATAATAATAATAATCATAATAATGGTAATAATAATTCATTCATGATAACCATTTGTAATATACAGGTAAAGTTTCTCTCCCGCTCTCAGGCCGCCCTCGCACACGCACGCACGCACATGGAAATTGTCAATATACGTAAAATGAATCTAGAAAGTTGACCGATAAATCAATCGTCATTATTCATCCGACTATTAATGTAGTCGCAATAAATCATTCCCTCCCGTGTCGCATCTTGCTGCAAAGATATCTCGTTACACTTTTAGTTTGGGTATTCGGCAGCATTGTTGGATTTGTAGGACTACTTTAAATCTGGCCCGCTTATCAGTCACGTTTACATGCTTCGTCTTATTAGTGATTTGTACATTGATAACAGACACCGACCGACACCCGGCGCGGCGCGGCGCGGCGGACGGGCGCAGAGTGTAGATATATATAAGGTACGATTCGCATATCCGAGGAAAACGAATCCTAGATAGATCCTCATCTGACTAAGGCTTGGACAGTTCCATTAGATCCTCGTAACGAAACTCTGGTATCTGTAGTTACAGAAATGAAAGGCAGCGGGCCGATGTAAACGTGACTGGTGCGCAGAGTTTCTTTTTATTATTGTAAATCCATATTTCTATTGATTTGAGGTAGTGTATTCAGTGTAATCCTATTACCTTGCTGCTATATGTTCTGTGCGGATATGTGTCTCGTATGAATCTTTTTTTTTTTTCCCGTCACACCCATACACTTTCACTATAAGTCCAAAACGATAGGAAACCTTGCAGTTGAGTGTAATCAAGTAATGGCAGCTCGCGTAAAAATATAAGTCCTCCAGGCCGTACACGGATAGTGATAATCTATTTATTGCAAATGATATTTGAGATTCGATCTCTCTCGGTGACAGCCTCGGTGACAGCGTAGCTTGTGTGTAGGAATGAATAAAAATGGTCTTCTCTATGTACAACGACTCGGTATTTTGGACTCATAGCTTTGTCAGTTGTAAGTGTGCTTCAAAAATTATCGTCTATCCGTAAAGTCTGAGAAAACCAAATGTCGGGCAAATTTTGAGACGCATCGCGTACTCCACGACAGTGTGAATCTCTCAGAGCCTCAGTTCTAATGCCGCGCGTGACTAAAGCATTGGAATTCCCTTAAAAGACAGTGCCTCGGCATTGCCCGTGTCAAAATCTTCCCGCTATTCAGTATTCCAACTTCATTACCAAATACGACAAGGCTGCTGACATTAGGCTTGCTAGCACTTGTAAATAATGCCCAGCAATTGTGCTATTTTGTTAGTTTCTTTAACTATTATTTCATGAATAATTTATCACATTTTAATCGTCTTCACAGATTGTAAAAGAGAGGGCACATGTAACATCATGCCTCACCAAGTCGGCTCAATCTATGAACACTTCTGTAAAAAATATAACATCTATGGATGGTTGAGCCCTTGGTTAGCATATATCGCGAATTAGTACTCTTGAAGGTAACGCGGATCACTTCTGCAGGAACAAGCGATGGATTCTTACATCCATAGATTCTGTATAAACTATGTATAGCGGTCTTCTTCCTTCGCTCAAAAAGGAAACGGAGCTCTCGGGCGTCTAAAAGTGACCCAGAAGTAACATTTAAAAAATGGAACATATGTAGAGCGCGTTAGACGGATAGTATCTATAGGTTTGATTGTACGAATCATTTACACATTATTGCAGAAGTGAGTTTCGCTCTAATCTTCATCGTCCGTCAGTTTCCATCTCGACATCACACATACCCCCTCTCTAAGAAACTGAACGTAGTAAACTTAAAGAGACCTACATGAGAAATTGACGACTTTTGAATTTTGAATTTTGTCACACTCGTGTTATCCTTATATTACGCTTAATATAAGTTTAACGACTTAAATCAAAATCAATTTTAATCGAAAACAACAAATACAATGCGCAAACACATTGCGAAATAAAGAAACTTAACATAAAAATTTGACTTCACATCGAAATATCAATAGCCTCAACAGTTCACCAGGGGAAAACACAAATGAAACATACATATAATAGTAAAACTAGTAACTACTTCACTACACTAAGACAGCGAGAAAATCCTAAGACATGCGACATCGCACGATGAACATTATTCTTAGAAGTTGCAGAATGGATGCAATGCTTCTAGAGAGTATTTCTCTTATTAAACTTGACTTTACTATGCCTCTTTCTTTCTTGCATTGAATGTCTTGTGATTTTTACGCTTCAGTAACAATTAATTCAATATCATTCCTCCTGCTATGTTACCTGTCTTTCTTGTCTATAGCTGGAGTATATCTCAAAATAAAGCAGAACCTTCTCTGCTTTCAACTTTTATCTTTAATTTACAATTTTAAATCCTGGAGCCGAAATCCGTTACTTGATAATCGTGTGACGACGGCACGTATCTCTCTTTTTTTTCTTCTTCTTTATAAGTTAAGCTCGTTGACATTAATTCTCGGATATTGGAATACACCTCCCGTTCTGTGTTCCATAGAATGTTTCAACTCCATAGATAAAAATTGATTTTTCCGACAACAATTAAAGATTAAAATCATTATTAACTATAATTATCAATTACATGACCATTAGTATGTCTTATACAGTAATAAATTACCATCGTGCTATTTTACTTCACCGTCGTGTTTTATTACTAGATGTTACGAGTTATTTAGCTTAACTTATTAACGAGTATTAATGGCATCTGCGTTCGTCAAGAAGAATCGAAGTAAATTTGCGCTTTACCTTAATCGTTACTGACTTATCAAATTCAGTATTTCTTGTTCTCTCATAGCTCGTTTAATGATGCCATTTTTTCTTGAAACCTGCCAACATATACATCTTTAACTGATACTCAACTGACTAAAGCACAGAACGCCCGTAAATATATCGATCCTTACTTTTTTTAGCCTTGCCCTTTTTCTGGGCTTTTCTCTTTTTAGCTGGCATGGCAGATGACTCTCCGAAAGTGGTGATCTCCTCACCAAGAGTGCCGAGAGTAGTCATTTGACGACGTCGATGCTTCTCTTGCTTAGTCACCGGCAAGCGCGTCATGTAATTCTCTTCGTACTCGATCTTTCGCTTATTCTCACGACCTAGGATGGATTGTTTCTCACCCAACCCATGCGTATCCTCCACAGGTGCATCCAAGTATTCCTCTTTCAATTCTCTTAGCACAGCACCGGACACTGCACGCCGACGAGCTCTCTCTCCTGCCTTGCGCATTTTCTCAGCAGCAGTCTCATCACCGTCTGAAACGCAAATATATATTATTCATTCATTCTTTCCAACTATTCCAAAACATTCAATTGTAAAGTATTCCTAGATGAGTAAGTTCTACTGACCATAATGAACTGCAGCAAGTTTTGGCGGTACATAGACACTGGATTTCTTTGATTGTGTGGACTTGAAACCTTCGGTTTCAGATTCATCTTCGCTATCGGATTCTTCGTCGAAACTGTCTATTTTGGCGATCAGTGCATCGGGATTAGCTTTAAAGTTACTCGGATCATCACTGTTAGTGGTACCGGTTACAGCAGTCTTAACAAGTTTATCTATTTGATATTTTAGTTTGTGATCTATTGGTCGGATTTTTTCTAGGACAGTCCTGATCTCGATCAAACGATCGATCGATGGATCCCCTTCGATGCGCTCTCCGGAACACTTTCTCAGGACTACATAAGTTAAATTAATCAAATATGAAAGTAACATATGGTACTTCATCTCGAGGAAGCTGAGACCCTTGTCTGTAGAGATCTCGCCGTTCTTCACCCGTACCAACATATTGTCCACAAGCTGGTTCACTTGTAGGACATTGGCATTCATCTCACCCAACAGGCGAAATGCCTGTGGGAGATCCCTTTGCTCCATCTCATCGATAGCCTAGAAGAAAGAATTATTCTCATTGATAAAGTAAAACTATTAATTCATACATGCAACTTAAATACTTTCTTCTGTAATAAATCAAGGGTGGTAAAATGTATTCAAGAATAATTTAAATACCAGTAGTTGCATCGTCTTTCGATAGTTAAACACTCCAAAGTGGGTAATCTAGTTGCACAGTAGTTGCAAACTCGTAGCGCGCGTTGTTTTGTTTTGTATGCCACGCGTGTTTAGCCGAATTTTCTTAAACCGTACAGATTTACTGTCGAACTTTCGTAAGCTCCATTTTGTGAGTCCGGCACATAAAAATTACCGGGTCCCGAGGTTTTTCTGATGAAACGCGGTGTTTATTTAAAAAAATGAGGACCCCGCGAAATTCTATGCGTAAAACTGGACTGTAACCAATGTTTTGACAAAGATTCTCAGTGAGAAACTAGCGAAAAGGGCGATTTTTCAGAAAAATGTCGGCCCGCGGTGGCACGGGAAAAAAGCGCAATAATCTGCTGCCATCTTTCCTATTTACTAATGGATGACAGCGGAAAAAAAACAATCAAAAATTCCCAATAGACCTGCTAGAAAAATCCACTGGTTTTGCCCGTTCCCGGCAACGCCGAACAAAACTTATATGCTCAACAGTTTCCACTCACCTGCACCATTGTTCCGAAATAAAAATTAACCGAACAGACGCATATCTAAATAACGTAACTTGTAATTAAACGAGTCCCCACGTGGGACGATATTTTCCTTTTCGGGGGTATATTTTTTCGCTCGGAAAAGCTTGGTCAAGACACCTTCTAGCATCGGAGTCACTTTCGTCTACACTTGCCAAGTTAGAAGCGTAAATCCTGGTAAACCGAGTGATTTAAATAGGCTAAAATTTTCGACGACGAAATCCGCTCGCGTAAAAGTAAGATAAAATATCACTTTGCAATTCCATAAAATCCACTTCCTTTTTCTGCGGGGGTGAAAAAAAATGCGGGAAGTTCGACGGGGCCTGAGTCTCTCCATGAACTCGTGGTGACAGCTTAGACATTGAAAAATAGCACTTTTGCCCTGAGAAAACTGCTCGGAGTGCAATATATATCGCGTGTATTATTACTGGGATAGACTGCGTTAGGGATAGGTGAGACTCTAACTAATCTATTGCACATATTCGCATTCCAAAGTGGGCCAGTGTGTATGACGACACAAATCGATCAAAGTATAAAGTCTCTGCCGAGATTGCAATACATTTATTTTCAGTAAGAAATACTGCTGTTTATCGAACACGAGGAACAATAATGCATTTCTCAATAGTTGTATGTGGAAAAGAGGACTTTGTGTCGTAAATTCTGCATGTCCTCTCATGACGGCGAGACCGAGACGGATGCAGCGGAAGGAGGATGCACCTAATAGGGATTTTCTAGAGGAGCCGTTGCTGTTGCGACATTGTCGTCGATTGTTTCGGGACAAGCTTCGCGTTGAAGTGGATTTCATTTTTGACGTGATCCGATTGTGAATTGTGCGAGCAGCAATCACTAGCAATCAACTATTGAACAATAGCCACGGCGTAGCGCGCCTTTAAGAAAACTAATATCATAGGATGGTAGGCGTTGTTACATGCACTTCTCTCGTGCGATTACCTCGAATTTCAATCTATCTCATGACAATTTTTCAGCTAACTGACGTGGCGGCTCGCTTTCGGATTTTGTATTTTCGATATTCCCGTACTTTTGGCCGGACACAGCTTTACATGCCTGCTCAATAATCGGACGGCACGATAAATCATTAGAATGATGCAGATATCAACCTCTTTCGTTAGCTTGTTCAACACTGTACGACATATATCAGTCTCTTGTTTAGCACTATATCAGTTACGCTTACGCCGACTTGTTTGCATAATATTTTTCCATGTTGATTATCGATGTCTATTTCGGAGGACGCGTAGATCGAGCCAATTGACGAGTTCAATATCAATCAGCTCCGATCAAGCTTGATACTAATGAAACTGATTTTCTTTTCTCTCATGTAGGGAAGATTAAGAAATAATGCTGCTGTGCTTGTGATAATTTCGCTGCTAATAGAAACCAATGGATTCTACGTGCCTGGTGTGGCTCCCGTGGAGTTTAAGAAGGGCCAAAAGATCGATGTCAAAGCAGTCAAAATGACTAGCACTCATACGCAACTGCCGTACGAGTATTATTCGCTTCCTTTTTGCATCCCAAAGAATGGCGCTTACGTCTATAAATCAGAGAATCTGGGCGAGGTATTACGTGGGGACAGAATTGTAAATACGCCGTATGAAATAAAAATGGCAGAAGATGTTCCCTGCCGGCTGCTATGTCATACTGCATCCAACCCGATAACATGGACCGAGGATGATTCTCAGCGTGTTATAGAAAGGATTCAGCATGATTATATTGTTCACTTGTGAGTGATTATTTCACCAATAACTTTCCAAATCTATTGTACAATTTATCTCAATGATACATGTTTCTTTTTAGATTGATCGACAACTTGCCAGCAGCTACAAAGAAAGTGCATAAAGAGGCAAATAGCGTGACTGTATATCATGGTTATCGTATAGGTGGCATGGTAACGACTATGAATCAGTACTATGTTAACAACTACCTCAAGTTAAAATTAAGCTATCACAAACACGGAGAGTAAGCATCCATTTATAAAACAATTGTCATCTTACAGGATCAAGAAATAATAAGTATATCTATTATAGGAATCAATTCAGAGTAGTTGGCTTTGAGGTAGAAGCTCAATCCATAGATATCAATCAATTAACATTCGATGGCAATACCTGTTCCCTGCCTGCACCCCAGCAGGCAGACCCACAGTTTGTTAATCCTAAAGGCACCAGACTCTTCTTTCTCTATTCAGTGGAATGGAAACAATCGGATGTTAGTTGGGCTAGCAGATGGGACATATACCTGGGAATGAGTGATGTAGAAATCCATTGGTTCTCTATCATCAACTCGCTCTTTGTAGTTTTCTTCCTTTCTGGTAAGCATTTGGAAAGGATTAACGATATTGCCGGGTCCTAGAAACGATCATTTTTGGCCACACGTGCAAGGGATAATTCGGCGAATTTTCGAGTCCTTATGGGATTGTAGTTAAGGGACTTTTTGAATGCTATTAACTTTCTAATATTCTTCGGCTTATCTCAGTGACTTCTTAAGCCTTTTACAACTTAATCCTTGCCACCTCTGGATGTGAACGACCTGGGTTAATTGCGTTTTATTGCCGGTGGTGCGCCGCTGCTCGGTACGCGCGGTCGAGCACACCCAACATTTTATACCTGTTCAAACAAAGGGTTTCATTTGGAATTCCCTAGCACAGGGTGCGACGCACACCACTCCCAAGTGGTTCAGACCTCTTTGTTCATGATCTCTCTAATGATTACCTGCTTATTGATTATAATGGATTCGGAGACACAATGCGAAGATTACCAGAATTCCATTACCCATGTTCGCATGTATCTTAAACGATATTTAATTAATTTGAAAATACATAGGTATCCTAACAATGATAATGGTGAGAACGTTGAGAAGGGATATTGCTCGCTACAATGCAGGAGATAGCGATAGTCTCGCTGGTTTGGATGAAACCATTGAAGAGACAGGATGGAAGTTGGTCCATGGAGATGTATTCAGACCGCCAACTAATACGCGCTTATTTGCCGCTGTAATTGGCAGTGGGATCCAGATATTCTTCATGGCTTTGATAACGATATGTAAAGATCAAATTGACAAGAGAATTCCATTCATATCAGTTCGGCTAATCCAGAATTCTTTACAGTCTTTGCCATGCTCGGAATGCTTTCACCAGCGAGCAGAGGAGCTTTAGGAACTAGCGCAATATTTTTATATGTCTTTTCTGGCTTGGTTGCTGGTTACTTCTCCGCGCGAATTTACAAAACGATGCGTGGTCGAAAGTGGAGGAGGGCTGCATTACTGGTTGGTAGAGCATTGTAGCAGGATTTCATTAAACGAATGATGAACTACATTTATTAGAAATATTCAATCATTAAATATATTATTTCAGACCGCAACTCTTTATCCTGGAATAGTATTTACCACTTGCTTTTTCCTAAACTTCTTCATTCGAGGGAAGCACAGTTCAGGAGCCGTGCCATTTACGACGATGTTATCTTTACTATGCCTATGGTTTGGCATATCGCTGCCACTCGTTTATCTGGGTTATTTCTTTGGCTATCGCAAGCAACCCTTCACGCATCCTGTTAGAACGAACCAAATTCCACGACAAGTCCCAGACCAATTGTGGTACATGAATCCCGTATTGTGGTAGGTATTACGATGACATTAGGAATTCTTATATGAGTGTATAAAAATTCAATATTATTAATTACAGTACATTGATGGCTGGGATTCTGCCGTTTGGCGCAGTCTTCATTGAATTATTTTTCATTTTAACTGCACTCTGGGAGAATCAGTTTTATTACTTGTTCGGATTTTTGTTCCTTGTCTTCTGCATCCTGGTAATCTCGTGCTCGCAAATATCAATAGTTATGGTTTACTTCCAACTATGTGGAGAAGTGAGTATATTAGTCTCATTGAATTTATTTCGAAGATGGAATAGTTGAATATCTCTGAATGTTTATTTTTCGCATACTTTAGGATTACAGATGGTGGTGGAGAAGTTTCATAGTCAGCGGTGGTTCAGCTGTGTATGTTTTAGCATATTCAATCTTTTACTTCATGACAAAGTTGGAAATAACGGAGCTGGTTCCGACACTTCTCTACTTCGGTTACACTGGGCTGATGGTGCTAACATTCTGGTTGTTAACTGGTACAATAGGATTCTTTGCTGCGTATGCCTTCATCAGGAAGATATACGCAGCTGTCAAGATAGACTAGTCGAAATTATCATTGACCGGGTCAGTGATGTGAAAGAGGATGCGAGACATCGTTTCATATTTACAAAGAGTGTTTAATTATTTTTTAAAACAGACAGATACAAGGCCAAAACAGTACAATAGCTTTGTCACTACGTGTAAGAATCATCTCAGTTTTGGGAGGATAACGAGTAGTATTTCTGCGGAGTATCATTCCAAGAGCAGTATGCGATTTGATTGTGGGACACATTTCTTAATAAAGGATCTACTTTACTTTGTGTTATATGGAGACTTGAATCAAGTACTTATAATTTAGCGGCAGAATGCTACTCACGCGACTCAACATGATAAATATATATATATATAAGGAAATGGAAAAAAAGATTGTGCATTGACTATTTATAATATTGCTTTCTAGACTACTACCATAACCATGTAAAAATATGTAAGTGTGATATTGGTAATAGTCAATGCAAAAGTGTTCTAGCCAATTTATCAGTTTCTGATTATTATTTCTCATTTAATTGTATAAGAATAAACGCAAGACTTCGCAATAAGCATTTGATGTAGTACAAGTTGAATTTAAAAAGAATTCTCTATTTGCTTACA
The DNA here is from genome assembly GCA_910593735.2 of Ectemnius lituratus. NCBI lineage: Eukaryota > Metazoa > Arthropoda > Insecta > Hymenoptera > Crabronidae > Ectemnius > Ectemnius lituratus. The sequence continues at coordinate 10,814,744 of OU343043.1, read as the reverse complement.
TTTATTTGAATGTTATAATAAGTTTCATTCTTTAAAACTTGTTCCGCTGATTTTCTGGCACATTTACATAGAACCACTTGTTTCTTATCAGTTATGCGAACGTCACATTTAGTGCACATCAATTGCGACATAGATTTTACAATGACCATTTCGCGATAACTAAGCTGATTTAACTAATATCACGATTGGCAATGTAAGTATTTTATACTATGAATAGTGTAAATAATCTGTAACTTATACTTTCAAAAATATATACATATAAATACAGATCTTTCGGTAACCTGAGATTCACAATTACATACAATCAAGTTTGCCTCATCACGTTTTGGCATGGCAAAATCATAATTGTTTCAATTTAAAAGTTCTTAGTTGAGATTCGTCTTAGTGAAGCTTTCGAAAATTATTTCGACTTGGAGTTGGCTTACATTTAACAATGAGATATATGAGTATCAAGACTATGCTCATCATATAAATTACTATGACAGTAGATTCGACAGGCATGTAACATTTCGACACTGAATAATTATTTGGAGTAAAGACACCCTGGAAGGAAGTTGTATCATTTTATCAATTATGTTCCCAAAATACTTAAACAAGATTCAAGAAAATGAAAAACTTACTAATAAGAATGAGGGATTATCTTTGTTTCGCCAGCTAAATGATGGGATTGTGACTTCAAGAATATCTTGTCTATGTAGCCTTCTACAGCCATGATGAGTATGACCATTAACAATTAGTCTGGGATGCATTATATCTAAAAGCTACAAATATACAAGTCGCAGGAATATCTTATACATTTTTACAAAGTAGCTTTTGGGGGATGATACACATACTTGTTCAGATGCTTCTTTCGACAAACATTCCCACCTTTCCCGAAACTTTATGCTTTTAATTTCATCAGGAGCTTGATCCAGTTCATTACAGATTTCATCCGATTCACGATACATTGGATAATGCTATAAATATACTTCTGTTATACCAATCTTCCATAACTAGAAGACTCGAATTACCGACCTGCAGAACTATTGGTCTACTAAATCTTGAAATTGCATTGGTCTTTTCACAACCAGTTCGTATCTCTTTCGCACATTGTAAGTGTCCTGCAAAGTATTATATTACTAGACACTGATCGAATAATATAACATTAATACATTCGATGACTCACTAGAAATCTTGTTCAGTGCCAATTCCGTAGGCCTGCATAAAAAACACCCGTCCCCTTCCAGTGCCATACTATTGATTAACACAAAGTGATTGCCTCTTATACTAATTCTCCTTACACTTGGTGATCTCAAACCATTAATAAATCTTTGATTGAGATACGGTGTTATTGCTAATATGAAAAAATATGTTAGTCAAGGATAAAAGAGTTATAATATTCATACAGTTCCCTTAATACCATAATGGAATCCAATGTCATGATTTCCAGCCACCACATAAAGGTGGACATTTTCAGGTATAGAGAAGATTGATCGAAATCTTAATATATAATCTTCAAATTCATTGGAACTGGACCATTTACCCTCGTCGAAGATGTCTCCTATTATTTAGAAGAAAGAAATATAAAAACAATATTTACAATATGTAAAATAGAACTAGCATCGTCGCATACCTAATATGAATACAATATCTGGCCTATGCAGAGTAATCGCAGTTTGGAAGGCTCTATACATCTGCCATTCCCTAAATGCAAGAGTTCTCGATTTAACTCTAATCGAACTACTTTCTACTCTATATAGCATATACACGGGCAAGAACTAGAGGCAAACCTTTTCAATTTATCAAACCAATGTCCATTTCTGGAGCCTAATAGATGAGTGTCTGCTATAAACATAGCATGGACCGGATTTTCATCCGATTTCGCTGGAGCAATCTTTGGATCGGCTTTTCGCCCTTCGAGTACCGGCCACCTGCACTGAATGCATTTCGGGGAAGAATGATTTATGAATCATTTAAATAACCTTCCTGTTTCGAGCTAGTTAACTTACTTGTACGAGTACCACGTAATAGATCAAGTATTCGCAAAAGAAGAAGACACCCGCGAAAGCTAATAAGGCTGTAGCACAGTTACGCTTGATCGAATGCGAACGATTGTCAAACATTTCGAGATTATGCAAGCTTGATATATGTTGAATGAAAAGTTGAAAGACAAGCGCTGACATTCGCCAGCGGGACTCGGAGTCTTGTCATAGACAAACTAATGAATTCTGGTGGGTTCAGTAGTAATATATCATTGATAATTCGCTAGGTATTTCTGTCATATTTGTTACTGCAAACATATTTTATTTATGGAAGTCCTTGGCCTTCTTTGAATTATGCAGTTACAAAACAATTGAACGTTATTGAGCAGACGAACAATATCCAAAATTATAGACAGTAGTATTAGTGGAAATTGAATGAAGCACAACAATGAAATACACTAAACAATTAACTTCATCTGTGCTCTTTTATTTTCTATTTGATTTACATTGTTTTATATACAAGTACACCATATAGAACTCATCAGGAGTTTACTCTCCCAAATACATATGTCATAACAGAATGAAAGTATAGAGTGGTCGAGGAAAAGTGGAAGATTACTCGGATCAGATCCGAGGAGATTCAAACTAAGATCTAATTGATGCTGCAATCGTAATAGACACGCGTGTCTTACCATTGACATGGATAACGTATCGGTCTTTGGACCGCTTTCAGTTGAGGTCAAAGTCCTGAGAAGAAAATACAGTAAATCGGACAGTTTGGATTGGTTTGGATCGCCGCCGGCCGGTAAGCAAGCGCAAGCGCACCGAGCCTCCTTATAATTTTATTGTGCATGTGGAGAGAGGTATTACTCCGCAAAAAGGGAGAGTGCGGTGTGTGCGGGTGTGTACGTAAGAGGCTGAATTTCAGTTTCACACCAGTTCACAAAGTAAGGAGGCTCGAGGGACAGCAATAAAAAGGGAAAAAATAAGAGAGTATTGGAAGTAAAACATGGCAAGCACCAGGTTATTCGGCGCCCTCGCGCGATATTCGCGAACGAACATGAGTTTTGTTACTCGAGCAGGTGAATATCAGTGATGACTTGAATCATTTACATTTTCATCTCTATTAAGCTACATGTATCAGTGCCTGAAATGATATCGTCTTCAATAACGAGTAACCTTTGCTCCTACGCTCGATTCATGACCGGAGCTATCGTTATTTATCTCCGATATCAAAGTTAAAAATATGCTTAAGTAGACGGCAAAATATGGTACACCCTTTGCGAATCTCTTTAAACAAGAAACAACCGTATGATCTTGCCTGAAGTTGTAGTTACTTTGTACAATAAACATTTAATCGGCTGATCGATATTCTTTTGTCAACATTATTATTTCCTTTATAATTGTCATTTGGAATACATGTACACGGACTTTGTTCTGTACTACGTAACCTTCAGGAAGGATAGGCATAATAGAACTTATGAAATATGTCTTTCAGCAATGCATCCCCTAAGAACCCTTGCCACCGAACCTTCCAAGAAGCATTTTCAAGTAAAAGTAGTGGATAATGTAGCTGTAATTACTATGAACTCACCAGGATCGAAGGTATATTTCCCATACTTATTAAAATATATGTTTCACACTTTCTTATTCTTCATAAAGGAAATAGAACAACACACGTACGTGTTGTACCCTGTCGGAACTACTACTGAAAAGTAGTTTTCCTTGATGTATCATAAACTATGTATCAGCAGGACTATGCTAATTTCTCTCTTTATTATTATGTATCATACGTGTTGTACATTGCTAAATATTTCTTATCTTCTCAGGTAAATACTTTGAATAAAGAAGTTATGTACGAAATGGTATCAGTATTAAAGGATGTAGAGAATAATCCGATGGTCAGTTCTGCTGTCCTTATAAGTGGGAAACAGAATTGTTTTATTGCTGGTGCCGATGTTACTATGATAAATAGTTTCAAAGATCACCAAGATGGTTATAAAACGTGCAAAGAAGGTCATGAAATTTTAAGTAAAATTGAAAAAAGTCAAAAACCTGTTGTGGCTGCAATTCAGGGTAGTTGTTTAGGCGGTGGTCTCGAGGTAATTCAAATGTTAATGGCACAGTTTCTTTTATAATATATTTCTGTCTTATTATGTCAGGATTTTGTTATGTATTTTTTTTATTTCTCATTAGGTTGCACTGGCATGTTCATATAGAGTTGCTGTTAATGATAGTAAAACCGTCTTAGGCTTACCAGAAGTAATGTTGGGTCTTCTCCCTGGAGGAGGTGGCACTCAAAGACTGCCTAAATTGACACCACTGCCAACAGTGTTGCAAATGACTCTCCAGGGTAAATCCTTGAGGGCTCAGAAAGCAAAATCAGCTGGAATTGTTGACATCTTAGTTGATCATTTGGGACCTGGTCTTGCTTCGCCACAGGAAAAGTAGATATTCATCATTGATAATCGATATAATCAGTTTTATAACTTCAGAAGCTAATGTAAACATTTCTCTAGTACTTCGAGATACCTGGAGGAAACTGCTATCAATGCCGCGAAAGATATCGCGAGTGGTAAACTGAAAATAAGACGTGGACCAAAAACATTGTCAGAAAAACTTACGAATTATATAATGTCTATTGATTTTGTAAAAGATCAAATATTTAAACAAGCGAGGTCGAAAGTAATGAAATCAACACTCGGCTTGTATCCTGCACCGCTCAAAATCTTAGATGTAGTTCGCACCGGACTCGATAAAGGGCCGATCGCTGGTTACGAAGCAGAAGCCAAAGCATTCGGAGAACTTGCAGTATCACCAGAATGCAAAGGACTTCTGAATGTCTTTTTCGGTCAAACTGCATGTAAGAAGAATAGATTTGGTACACCAAAGAATGCTGCAAAGTAAGTCACAGAGAAAGATATTTTATTATTATGCTGCGAGGTACAACTCTACAATGTTCTGTTTATTTACATCACAGGAAAATCTGCGTTGTTGGCGCTGGTTTGATGGGTGCAGGTATAGTGCAAGTAAGTTTGGACAAAGGGTATCAGGTGGTTATGAAAGATACAACTGAGAAAGGATTATATCGCGGTGTAGAGCAAATACAGAAAGGATATAATGCCGCAGTTAAGAGGAAGAAGTATAGCGGGTGGGTTTCATCGACACATAAGAAGAAATTCGATGTTCCACAGGTATATTAATAATTTCCTTATATTTCCAGCTTACAAAAAGATAAATTCTTGTCTTCGCTCGATGCCACTTTAGAATACGAGCACTTTAAGAATGCGGATGTAGTAATCGAAGCAGTTTTCGAAGATTTGGCAGTAAAACATAAAGTAATAAAGGAGATAGAAGCAAACACACCACAACATTGTATCATTGCAACCAATACATCAGCAATTCCAATCACTAAGATAGCAGCCGGCAGTTCCCGGCCCGATAAGGTATCTGTCAATATACGTTATAGCTTACATATATTAGGTAACAATTACATAGCAATTTTACTCATAGGTTATCGGAATGCATTATTTCTCACCGGTAGACAAAATGCAACTTCTAGAAATAATAACGCATAAGGGAACATCAACTGAAACTATCAAATCCGCAGTTGACATTGGTTTGAAACAGGGCAAAGTTGTAATTACAGTTGGCGATGGTCCTGGTTTCTATACAACGAGAATACTTTCTACTATGTTGTCTGAAGCTGTTAGATTAATGCAGGTAATGTAAACTTTCACGTGATGTTTTGATATTCTTTGAGATAACATAAATTAAGTATTTTTATGATAATAGGAAGGTGTACATCCGGCTGATTTAGATCAACTTACGAAGAAGTTTGGATTCCCAGTAGGAGCCGCTACTCTATCCGATGAGGTCGGTATTGATGTTGGTGCACATATAAGCAATGATCTTGCCAAGGCTTTAGGCGAGCGCTTCCAGGGTGGCAATACGAATATTCTTAATGACATGGTCAAAGCTGGTTTCCTTGGTAATTATCATTCTGATGTAATGATCAAGCAGGTTTTCATAACTCTGGCTAATTGCGCGTATTTGGAATGCAGGTCGTAAATCGGGCAAGGGAATGTTCATATATGAAGCGCACACAAAAGATAGGAACATCAATCAGGATGCACTGAAGATTTTAGATAATTATAAGTTGGAGCCAAAAGGAAGCACATCTAATGAAGATCGTCAATTAAGATTGGTAACACGCTTTGTAAATGAAGCTGTGCTATGTTTGCAAGATGGAATCCTTGCAAGTCCTGTAAGTCTCGACCATTGATTGTTTATCATTTATTATTGCTCGTGTAGAGTTGGAATAAATTCAATGAATTGTTTTTTAAACTTCCAGTTGGAAGGTGATGTGGGAGCTGTATTTGGATTGGGCTTCCCGCCATACAGTGGCGGTCCATTCCGTTGGGTAGATTCATATGGCGCCAGCAGGCTAGTCCGAAAGATGGAAGAATTCCAGGGTGATTACGGTCAAGCATTTCAACCATGCCAATTACTCTACGACATGGTGTCCGATTCATCAAAGAAATTCTATCCATCATAAGACGCCATTGTTGGTTCGATGCGAACAATATATTGTCCCTTGGAGAACAATATTTGATATATTTTTGAGAGGATTTTTATACCAACTGTCACAAATGGTGATTGTTCCAAAGGCATGTTTAAAACATGTAATCTATGAACCATCAATGCAAAGCAGTAATTTGTATTTATTATAGCATTTTCTCATTGTTACGAATAGGTCAATATTATTCCATGTTTATTTTTGCAAGTTTAAACTATATTGAGCGCATATGTAAATATATATGAGACGGCATATTTTAGAAGACATACAGAATGATTTATAAAAGAAGTGTTGTTCATTTATATTCGCAGTCATTTGAAAGTGACCGAGAATAAGTACCACCGCCAATTATAATACTTAATTTCACTCGATCTTGGCACGCCTCTGCACAGAATCCTGTTCTTGATGCAACTCCCGCAAGATGTTGCACTTCTAATTGCATGCTAATTTATAACAGCAAAAAACGGATTCACCGGAAGAAATTTAAATGTACAGACGCTGTCTTCATCGTTTCTATCAAAATGATTATTTATTCATCTTCGTGACTTCAAGTACCGCAACAGGCCAAGGCTGGAAGAATAAACTATTCCACGATCATTATATAAACTTTAATCCCAATCAACGTATCATAAAGACCTTTCGTTTTCGAGAACTTTTCATTCTTGTTTCTTTATACCGAATTACATTTCCCTACAAATTATATAATAATTCCTATAGTAAATGTTGCGGCGATGAGGTAACACAGCACGACAAGAACAGCAAAATAAGCCCCGCTGTTTTACCTAACGTTTCTTTTTCCACGATTAAAATACTTTCAATAAAAGCAAATAAGGGCAATCGGGAGAATATTTTGCGTCATCTACCGGTCCCCACACCTGTTTGTGACATTTGCGAAGTTAAAAGAACCCGAGTCCTTGGCTGATGCAAGAACCCATGGCATTTCGTGAGATATCATTTGCAAGGATCGCGCCTCCAACTAGATGCGTCCTGCACCGAACTATTAACAGAATTAGTGGCAATAATGAGGATAAAGGAACTTCTCATCCAAAAGGGAAATTATCAATCTGGTTAAAGAATTCTAGAGTACACGCCTCCGGAGTGGCGCATCGGCATCATACCTGCAATCTGTAAACTTCCTCCACGTGCACTCTCGAGTGCAGGTAGCCAATCGGTAGGAATAGAGGAGGCTCGAAAATGAAATTTAATCAGTCCGAATCTTGACCGACTGATAAAAATTTGTTGTTCCTTTTCGAAGGCGAATGACACGGCCAGATAAGAGTTCGTGGCAGATAACTCGAATGGGATCACTCATTGCTTAATTGATTGCTCTCGCACTGCATCTCGCGACGATATACTTTTATCACCGAAACTTTTACATCGTCACAGAGCGATCGATAAATTTCTATAAATGTAGTTGAAGACACTTGAACGGGAAGCAAATAGAAAAGTTTTGAAGAAGGCTCTGTTCTATCAGAATGATTCTAGTTAACACAGCAAATCATCGCGGGGCGGTTCTCAGGTTATTACCAGTGTTATCTGCGCGTTGGAAAAAGGTCGTGGATAATACTGGGCATCGAATGAAGATCAGCAGACATTTCGGGGACCAGGTGCCTGAGATCTCGAAGCTGCTAATCAATGAGAAAGATATCGAGTGCGAGTGTATACATACGCACTTAGCCATGATCGTACCGTCTGCGCGATGCGTGATGGAAACTTTTCTGTATTGATATAGAGTCCGCCACCACGCACACAATATTATGCCGAGGAAGACGCTCCTCCCTTTCGCCACGTGCTCCCTAGACTTTCTCCTCGTCACTAAAACAATTCAAACAAGTGCGATAATAACGGCGAGCTCGTTAGTGATTTTTAATTTCGAGCGGGATCACTGCCGGAACAATAAGAGCGAATAGAAATCAGCGTAATAGAACTGCTGTCCAATAATAGGCGTCTGCCTAGCTACGCACTTTTCTCCTTACGAATGATTGGCAGGTTTGAAGTTTCAACTACCGGTAGATTCATCCACCAATACCAATACCCCCCGCGGACCACAGTTCCTCGTTCCTCGTCCCCCTGAGCCGGGCAAGCACATCGCTCCGTTATTTCCAGGTAAATTATAGATTTATTTTGTTAATAATCATTGCCCTACTACTCGAAATGTCTTCCCTGTTGGTTTATTATTATTGTGTATTACGCCCGGTAAGAATCATTGAGTACTTTCAAAGGGAATTGTAAGGAAAGATCGACGCCTCAACGGGTGCTTCGAAAGTTCGTTGCGCGTCCCTTTCCAACTACGATCATATATTGATTATTGCTTTTGTGGATCATATTAAGCCCTTCTGGTGATCGAGACTTGCGAGAATCGAAGTTTTCAAAGATACTAGCATAGAATTTGGCACTGGCCGAAAGTAATTCGGTTGGGAATGTGATCTACATTGTTGGGGATGTTCGCGCCGAAACAAGTTGAAACCGGCACGAAGGGGGCGACCATTTTAGCACTTGTTGCAACAGGAAATCTATGCGATCGAAAATGTTAGGAGGTCGATACACTCGACACTTGGCTCGTCTGCCGTGATGATTTGAGTTTTGAATCTAATTTCGTGCGTCTAGCGTGTATGCTAATACGAATCATGCATATTCCAAAATAGCTCGTAAAGTCGATATTTATCCTCGTCTCGAATTGGTCGGGATCTTTGGGCGCGTCCATTACTGACCTTCCTCAGTTAACCGAAATACGAGGACAAGAATCATTTTAATGAGGAGGGCTTCTCTTTTTTCTTGCAGGGTTATTTTTCACGCGATTCGGTAGTGCAATAAGTCAGTGAGTGGACAGTGACTGTGTTTGTGTTGTGTTCCCACTGGATTATACAATGGATATACACTTTGGATACACATTGGATACAATGGATGCAGGTGGACCGTTCCACGTCGTCTTTCCAATATTCGCCGCGGCAATTAAGGTCAGACTTATAAATCATCCTGTTTACATCAAACACACATATATTTCAATGCACATATGTGTGTTTGTTACTCGCATGCCTCGTTTTTTGCATGCTACTTCTTTTACCACTGTACTTAACCGACAGAATGATATAAACAGAATTTATCACTGATTTCAATCATTTAAACAAAATGGCAATTCATTGTCCATCTAAGAATTTGGGGAAGGGGGGGGGGGGGAATTACTATAATTTAATGTTGGTAGGAATAATCGAATGGGTAATGCGAAAAAAAATAATGGCGTTTTTACGAAAGTACATAATTCGATTTTATTAATCTCAATTCGCGTAGAAAAGTCATTAAGATTCAGCTTTACAACGAGAAGTCTTAGATCGCCGGACAAAAGTGCCGTGTGATGGGCACTCCTGGCTGGATATAATGCACAGTCTATAATTAACATATGCAACTAGTCATCTGCGTTAATGAAACGAATATAGTCATAGCAGTGCTTCTGCATAGCCGTTATGTATATATGTACATGATGCGTTAAAACGCTTCTCCTGTCTCTCAGTGTGATTACATCTCACACGGAATTAATAAATAATCTTTTTCTCGCTTACGCATCACAGATCACAGACACACTTAGGTACTTGGTTCACGGACGGCAAAAAAGCCTCGTTTCTCGACTCACTATTCTTCTCTCCTCGTTGGCGTTGGCGTTGGCGTCTCCTGTTTAAGTACGCTTTGCGTTTCTTGCCATATGTATTAGATTCAGGCTCTCGCAGCTTTCGAAGGAGTTCTCACGTTTCTTCGATCTTACGAAGAGATCGATTAAATCTCAACATCCAAATCCCATCTCGTCCAGTGTTGCTTCGCCAAATCGTTTAGAGATCAGGCGGTTTGACGCTCTCGACGTCTCAGAGGGCTGGAATGCTTCTTCTCCTGGGTCTCCGACCGGTCAAGGTTTTTTTAGAGACCCGCATGCTCAAAGAGTGGATGATTCCCGGTGACTTCAGGTCACTTTCTCGTACGTTAAGCAGCCAATTGCGGCGGTATGATCCGTTGGGTTGCTGGTGCGAGCCTCGGAGCCAATACCGGCAACAGGCTCACCCTGAGGGGAGCTGGTGCAACCGGGCCGATCGGGCTCTGGATAGTACTACTGCCGGTAGAGGATCTGTCTCTAGCATGGCGTTTCACATGCTTTGCTAGATGATCGCTCCTCATGAATCTTCTTTGGCAAATCGTACAAGCGAATTTCTTCTCACCGGTGTGAGTACGTTTGTGTCGGGAAAGTTCATCGCTCCTGGAGAATCTTCTACTACAGTCTTCGTACGGACAAGGGAATGGACGTTCGCCGGTGTGAGTGCGCGTGTGAGCTTTAAGATGAGATGACTTGAAGTAGTTCTTGCCGCAGCCCGGGTGCTCGCACTCGTAGACGCGCCTCCTTGCAGCGGTCTCAGGGCAAGGTACACTAGCAGCAGGTGTCGTCGGTGCAGTCACAAGTAGAAGTGGTGTTCGGGGAAGAACCAAAGGTGATCCCAGAAGACCTGCTACCATGATCGGTGCTGGTTTTGGTGCCAAAGGTTGTAATTTTGTTTGTTGACACATCTCACGATCGGTATTTTTATTGTTAACGATAATCTCTTCTTTTCGCAGGCTCATCTTAAACTTCAAGCTTTTGAGCATGTTCTCCGGCTCAGGAGCGTTCGGCAGCGTGGTTGCGCGGCTACTGGACATTTCCTGTGCCCCTTCGCTGTTCGCCACCGATCGAAGGGAGGAGATCGTGATAGCTGTCTTTGGTGTCAGGTTGGCGGGACTGCAGGTGCCGTCCCGATTGGCACGCATTATCACCGAGACTCGGGCGGGCTCCGGACTTGGTGGTGGAGTGCCGTCCAAAAGGAGCTTAACAGAACAAAGAGGAGAGCCTTGTTAGTCAAGCTGAGAGGATGAGCAGGTTCCGGTGGGATCAGCATTGCAAAGTGCTTGCTTGACGCAACGATTCGAATTTCGCCGCACTTGATGCGATCATTTAATATGAATGAATTCATAGGGAGGGCTGAACGTTGCCTCGTGAAAGTTTGCCACATTATTATTGTCGCTACTGGCTATTCGAACGAGAGAGGCGTGCACCCTGGTGCTAAGAGCGTTAGTATTCGAGCAAGCGAACCGAGCGAATATATCGTCAGAAGGTATGCACCGACCCCGCTCGACGGGTAAAAGAGAGGGAGAGGTGGTGTAAGAGTGAATGCACGCAGTGCGCAAACGGGGTCATCTTGCAAAACAACTCTATAAAAGCCTGCACGCATGCGTTCGCGCGTCCATCCGAGTGTCCAGTCGAGTGGCTGCGCGCGACAATGAGAAAAAATCAAAAAGGGTGCGAGAGTGGCTTCGTTGGTAGAAACGATTGAGAATTATAAGGAAGAGGAATACTTGATCAACAGGAATATATATTTACCTTGGCCAATTCACATTGCTCTCCGCATCGCTTCTTACGGGGTGGTTCTTCCTCCTCGGAATCAGAGGGCTGTGGTGTAGGAGGTAAACCGGGCCTGGAAGCCCCATCATGATGTGCCCTCGCTCCCATCTCGCTCTTTATCCCCAATTTCTCACCAAGAAGTGCAGCAACACTGAACGAAGACTGCAATGGTTCGCTCTGTAAGAATAGAAGAGGCATCCATGAAAGACACATCGTTGATGAACACAAATATATCAAGATATATAAAATCCAAGTGGAAAAATGATAAAGATTGAAAATATTTCATTTAACAAAATTGATTCTAGACACTAATATTTTGAAATTCTTTATAGATCCGGGTGAGAGAATTGGTGGTTCCCACGCGCGAGCTTAGTGTTCATATTTCGCGGGCGGTGAGAGAGCCCGGTGGTCTGGCGGCACTTTTAATTCTTGTCAACTTACGTGTTTGAGCTGGGGCGAGGCTGGTGGTGAAAGAGGTGTCTGGCTGGCGTCCATTCTTCAAAAAAGTCGAATGAAACTGTGGCTTTGGTAAAAAAAAGAAAAGAAACGTAGGCTCGTCTCCAATGGAAAAGAGAAGAGGGTTCGCTTGGAGAACAATACTCCGGCAACCGTAGAAAAGAACGGTGTCGGACGTAACTGGCGGACGTCTCGTAGCGCAATGAAGCTTTCTCAGGTCGGCCTGGTGGACGTGCCCCGGCCGCGCTCTATGCGTGATCATGCGGCGCGTTCCCAACGAGCCAATCGCGCGTAGGGGCTCGCCATGGCTCTATCCAATCCTGTGCAGGTTATCAGGCAAGGGCCGCGTGATCAGCAGCGTGCTGTTCACGTGCTCGCGGTCTGACTGAGGCCGTGATCATGACGTCAGTGCGCGTGGCGGGTACGGTCGATACGTCATGGCGTCACGGCGCGCCCTGAGAAAGCGTCATGCAACATCGACCCTCCTACGCCTCCCTCCAACTGCAGGAATACGGTTCGACTTGCTCTCTCTATCTCTCGCCCACCGTTACCGGCCAGTGTCGTCTTTCCCGACGACTCTTCTTCCTCGCGTCGGAGGAGACCGAAAGCCGCGCGTACCAGCTAAGAGAAGCGCGTTGCATTTCGCCCAGGAGGACAGTAAGACGAGCCCCCGAATTCTTCTTCTTCTTCTCTACCTCGTAACAACTTCGCACGCTCTCTCTGACTGCGCTTTCTTCGATAACATTCACGATACTTCAGACATCGTCACATTGCATACGTGCACTGCTACCATTCTCATATTCCTCCCAAGGGAACTTAGTCTGGGATCGCATGTTTCTCGAACGTTTCTCTTGAGACGGAGAATGGAAAGACCGCAATCCCCGAGGCCGTGCATTGTTCTCGGTATGATGTGGTGCCAGGGTGTTGATAAATCTTTGCGGAACATTTATTACTTCGTTCGAAACGGAGGCTGTGCTGTACTCTCCCGTTCGATCGCACTTGTTCTTCAATTGCATCATGTATTTGGAATCGCTCGTGGAAAAAGGCCTCGCCGATCATTCTGGTACGGCCGGTGCCGTTAAATATATATATATATATATATATATATCAGACGGCCGCTTTGTTCACTGATTCATTCGAGTCCAACGAATCTCTTCTCTCGCGCAGTTCTGCTTTTCTTTTCTTGTCGTTGGCCGCTACGCAGTAGAAAGTCCCAGCCAGCTTCGGCGGCGGCAGCGACGGGCAGCGACGGCGGCGGCGACGGCGGCGCACACAAGTTGGGGAGAATGAGTCGAAGCTAGAGACAGCTTTAGTAGTTATAACAGCAGTTCTTCACCTCTGGCGTTTGAACTTACCCCTTATCAGCAAGTCGGCCGAACATCGATCAAGAAAGCATTACCATTTGCTTTTGGTGCGATACTATTACAAACGTGGCACACTAGTAAATATCAAGGTATCATCTGAGAAACTGTTAACGCGACGAGCCAAATAGCTCTGTTACTTCGACAGTACTAAAATAAGATTGGCGAGTGCCACTGTACTGATAACTCCATGTTAATTCATCAACAAAAAGTGTGAGCCAATGTTGCATCAGTTTATTGATGCTTAATTACCTGTCTCAATCTGCCACTGACTATAATAACTTAACCACTTGCAACGACAGACGTAACAACTCTCTCTTGCAAAATCCATTTACCCACTTGTTGCTCGTACTGTGATTTCCTTAACTTTAACCAGCCTTTTCCCAATCACCAGAAACATGAATAAAATGACGATTAAATCAATTCTAGAAGAGTTGAATGATCGTATGAAGTTTTATTTTTAGTATAATTCGTTTAGTTGCCACGACCCAATTATTATTAAGTGCCGGGCCGCGTAAGGATGGGGCGTGCAAACTTCGTTCGGGCGATTATCAATCTTCTTCAATTAACATGCGACGCTGGCTGACCTAATGGGATAATTCTACTTGAGGCATGCCGCCTCTTTGGAGACTCTTGAAATTGCTGGAATACTAATTCTTCGTGAACCAGATTAGATTTATCAGAACACTTACAAAAGAATATGAGCGAAGAATATATTTTCAATCGTTCATTAATATTAGTTCCCGAATGAATTTTTCCTTGTGTGAAATTTTGAAGATCCCCATAGAATTCCTTTGGAGGAATGAAGTTAACTGAGAGATTACGATGGATCCGCTTTGGAAATGGATCATCCGGAGTTGCACGCTATTACCTAATCGGCAGCGGTGCGCCTTGGGGAGATTTACAATCGCGCATTCTTATCAGAGATGTGCGCGCGTGTCTCCCGGTGTCTACAACGTCGTCGTCGGCGTGACGATTCATTAAGTATTGCCGCATCGTCTTCTCTCGGTTTCTCTATCGCAGTTACCCTCTCTCCGACTTAGTACGACGCGCTTTCGAGCCAGGAAAACAAGGCGACGTCTTGTTTTATCGTTGCCCTTGTTATTTTTCGTCTGCCCGGCAAGGTTGTCGTAGATTGCTGGTTGTGTGTACTTCTCCCGGGGGACTTTGCCTCCCGGGCACTCGTTTCTTTTGGCAGCTCTCACTAGTTCCTCCTTCCGATCTAAACTCTAAAGTCTAATTCTACTTAAAGGTCGCCAAACCCACATTGTACATCGCAGTACAAGTATTGTCCATTTTTAGTACTAGTAGAATATTGAAATTAAAAGGAAATCATTGTAAATTTTATTATATTTAAATTAATATAATCGTATCTTATTACATTAATTTTGTAATTGAACCATCGCGTTCTCATTGAGATCTAGTTTTCATATCGTTGGTATTAGCAGACGGTTACTTATGTATGCGTGAATGCATGCGCGTAGCTATTTTCGTCGACTATCGCTGGACGCGCGGGCGATTTCAATTGAACTTTTGTCTTTAATCGAGTTTATATCGATCCTCATGTGGAGCACGCGAGTGGTGGTGGCAGCGGCGGCGGCGGTGGTGATTTGTCGAATTTAAAGTCTGTCGGGGCGCGCGCTCGCCGTGATAGACAACAAGGGAATCATTCGGCGGGCTCGTGATCGCGCTGCCGATCCCGCATTCGCTCTCGCGCCCGTTTGCCTTTATCGGCGCAATGTTCCTTGTAGCGAACATCAGCAGCAGCAGCAGCGCGCCGCTCAAGTGTCATTGATCTTGTTTTCAAAAGGCGAGTGTATCTACGCAAGCATACAGAATACTTCGAGCAACATCCTGATGATTGCCGAAATCCTCTGTGTACCAAGAAATCCGTCAAGGAAAGCAACGGACACACCTTTTTCTTTTCACTTTCCTATCACGCAAGGTCTCGTCCCTCAAATATATTTCTTACTAGTAAACAGTATATGAAATTCTACTCATTTAAAAGCTATAATATCATTTAAACTTCTTTGTATTTTATATTTCTCTTATCAGTCAATATTAGTTTCAATATGAATTAGCGGTCAACATGTTTGGAAGTAATTACCAGGCTACTAGAAGGCATGCAAGAAAATACAGGTTTGCATCAGGCTTTCGGCAGAATATCGCAGACACGTCGATCTTTATCTGCCGGCTATTTTATCAGCTTTAATTGTCGGTTTACCCAGGAGAGAGTAAATAAGTCTAGCCTGGGAGTCTCTTGAATGCTCGCTGGCACAACAAGTGCGGTCCATCCAATATGTTGCCCACGCGCATCGGTGCTCTTGGTCCACTCAGAAGAAGAAACCCACCCACTCGTAAACTCTCAATCGAGACTTTCCCATGCAACTGTTATCTCGAATTATAAGGCTGATTAGAAGACTAATCACTGTTGTAGATTAGAAGGGAAAAAATTGGGTCGAGATAACGGAGAGTTTTGGATTTTTACGACTGTTGTTTGATAATCTTGTTGAGAGACTTAGAGATTATCGATGATCTGTGTATCATCGATAGTCCGATTATCATAGAGTTAAGAATGAGGTGTCCGACAATGTGGTTTCATTGCATATTGCTAGTGTAACACGGTGGCTTTTGCGTCCTGAAAGCATTATTCATCTTTTTACAAGCGAGCGCACCAGCGATTTGTGTTATCGGGGCTACTTCAATCGCCGATTCCGGTTGACCATTCATGACCGTTTTGACAGTGAGTCACGACTGGCACGAATACTCCTATCGGGGAACGACGCCTGCAACGGGAGCGCCTTTCGGTAGATAAACATTTCCAGTGTTTGTACAAGGAAATAGGCCTCTCTGATCCTTCTTATCTTGTTTCATCAATCTTCTTCTCTTTTTTTTCCTTCTTCTAGTATCTTTTGATTTTATGTTAATTTTCTCCTACTGTTTTAGTGGTGAAAGTGATTGATTTTCCTTTAATAGTTGATCGATGAAATGATTGGCATTGTGGAAAGAAATGGAATTGCGAGTGAAAAGTGTGGGGTGTGTCCGCCTGTTGTTAAACAGGTCGAAGCCCTTCGTCGGCAAGTGTCATGTAAACAGAGCGATCTCGACGTCTAAAAATAATATTCGAACGTGCTGCACTCGGTGGCCGTCTGAAATTGCCTTCCCCCTCGTTGAGAGACGACGGTAAAAGGGCGAATCATTCGGTACTTTTCCCAAACGCGTCATCGACCTATTAATCAATCGTTCTAGCTAGTCTAAGCAAGTAGATCGTACAAAAATTCTATGATCTACGAATTAATAGTATTTCCTCTGGGAGCGGGGGGGAGGAAAAAAAGGATCAAATTAAAGCTGAGAGCACAACTACTTCGCTTCGAGTCAGACGAAAATAAATACGGCAGCTTGATAAGAGTGTTGTGGAGGCCTAATGTTGAAACAGATGAATTTTCGGATGCAGACGAGTGTAAACTCTTTTTTTCGACGTGCTACTCTGCTGCTGGCGCACCCGATTGGACGGTCAATTTTTTTCTGAGGCAAGATACCTCAATGATTTCGCCGATAGTTCGTAGGGATTTATAAATACCACCAGAGATAGAAAGAATCTTTCGAAAATATCATTTCTTTAATAAGTTATGTCCATTTCAATTCGACCATATAATATCGCAGATTCGTGAAACTGATCTATTATTTCCTTCAAAGCATCGTCTTAGTTTCGTCTAACAATAACATCTGTTACGATGATTTGGATTCATTGTACTCTGGTTCCAATAATAGTTACGTTCTCACTACTAGAAATCTACGGAGAAAGACAGCCAGTGTCTGATCTATCGAAACAAGTAGAATGAGTGGCGTGCCCGCACAGCCACGCCACGCACTCCAAGTAGTCGGTACTATCACTGGCATTGCTATCGACAGTAGTCATTCTACTGAACCAACTCTCGATTACCATTAGAGATTGAAACCTTAACTTCTGAACACAGTCGATAGACAAGATGTCGCTAGTGACCCAGAAGTCTTCGTTAACCCTAACTCCAATCACGATCTCTTCAAATTCTTTTCTCCACCAAATAACACATTCTAACAATCATTTTCCTAATTATTCCTCAAAAATATCCCTCAAAATGAATTCTCCAAAACTTCCAACAACAATCACAACGACTCTTACAACTAAGCCACAATATAAGTAAAACAAATAACTAATGACAAAACATACTAGAAAAATCGCATCTTTACCGGCATCAACGATAGATTTCTCACAGCCGGTAAAAGGAAGTATGGGTGGTGGTATGTTTGAAAGTATTGTAAGCGAAAGCATGGCGGGGGCGGAGTCATATCCCCACCAAGTGTCGGCCGCCCCCCGTGAGTGAAGTCACGCTGCCGAGTGTCGTTGGTCTGGGGGAGGGTGACGGCGGGGGTGGGGGTGGGGGTTGTTTGGTGTCGCGTGTGTTCAGTTGCTCGCTGACAGCGGCCGCGGTACGAGGCTCGTGGTGCGTGTTTCAGCTGCTCCTCCTCTTCTCGTGTCTGATTCTTATAGAGAATCGGCGGAAATTGGTGCGCGTACGAAGAGCTGGAGAGCGCAAAACGACGACGACGAAGCGTGCGTGGCGTGGCGTGGCGTGGCGTGGCGTGCGTGCGTGCGTGCAGCCGGGGCGGGCGCGCGCAACAAAATCTCGAAGGATATTCTCCTTACGAATTAAGGAGAATATCCGTGCGACTTGATCCTGTGTCGGATCGAGGCTGAATCTCCTCGTGTACAGTCTCTAGGTTGCGTGATCTTTGATCGGTTTCTCTGTGCAGCTATAGAAAGTGCCTGCTATCCTTCCGCTTCTTGGTTCCTTGTCACATATACACATAGTATTTTCCCTTCCTTATTGGTAAAAAAAAAAGAGTCAATTGCCTTGCTTTTTCAATCCAAAACATATACTATATTCAGATACATCATCCGTGTACCGTTGCCATTATCCTTTACTGTTCGTCGTTGCTGCCGCCGACGCCGCCGTCGCCGGCGTTCCTTCAACTGCTGGTTTTCCGTGTTCCGCTCTCTCTCTCTCTCACTTTCTCGCTCGCTCGCTCGCTCTGTGTGTCAGCTGTTATATGTCGGCGAGCGTAAAGGCCATATCCAAGGCCTAATTCAACGCTCTTAGCTTCTTCCATTTTTGGGGGACCTGGTGGTGATCATCCCCAATACCATCATCCTTCATCATTGTCATCATCGCCAACGCCAGAAGCAGAACACGGCTCAGGCATGTCGGCGCTGATTTGGTGATGGCAGAGCGCAGCAGAGGATGTCACGCCGCAAGCAGAGCAACCCAAAGCCACTGAAACGTGAGTCACACACTTGAAGAGTGTCATCCTCTGGCTTTTTCGATGCCATCTTCTTTCACTTCTTCTTATTTCATTACCTTATCGCTTGGTCGTTCGTCCAATTGCTTTCGTTCTTCAGCATAGAATGCTTCGAGAACGAGGTTCCATGGAAAACCAGCTTTCCAAGGTGCCCGTTTCGTTATATTTTATAAGTGCTAAATAATAAATGTCTTGTATGTATAATTCGTCGCTATTGCTAGTCAGAGTAGCGCGCGCGCCCGCCCGCGTATTTTGTAAATTGTTTGGGTAATCATTGGCGTAGCTTTAGCCGAAATCCTGGCTAGGCCAATGTCGCTCGGAGAATAACACACCTGACCTTCGAGGATCACGTGTTCGTCATTCTACGTGTCGTGTTTCGTCTCTCCATTCACATCGTTATTCTCCTACTATACTTGTATTATGTATATGCTTGTTCTCTTCGTTGTTCGTTCTCTTTGCGCACAAGGTGTTCTCATGGGATTCCTATGTTCGTGCAAATATATATCTTCGTCACCCTCTTCCTCGTTTCCAGCCTGTTTACAATTCGTTAAGAACGTTTCTACGTCGATTTTGACTCTCTTATGAATGAAGAGAGAGAATCATTCTCCGCCAGGTTTAATGAATGAGTTTTCTAGGGCTCCTCTATCAGCCGCCGGCTCATGGCATCGCCAACGCCGGCCAACTATCCCATTCATTCGTCCAGGATGGAAAGATGACTCGTTTATTCAATATGTAAATCGTAGATCATTCATTTATGATATACCCAAAAAAAGAACTTTCAATTTTGTATAAATCTAATATTTTATACATAATAAGAGAATAGTAGAAAGAAGGGTAAATCTTGATAGAAATAATCGATGATTTCTTCATGATTTTCTTGATGAAAGATCAGTTGTATCGTCTTGGAATTCGGAATTCTTGTTTTGTAGAGTTGGTCCTATGGGATCGTTAATGGCCCCGTAATTATTATTCCCTCTCTCTCTCTCTCTCTCTCTTGGCGGCGTGTGCGAGCCGCTTCGGCAGCGCGTGACTGCTAATTGGGAGCACCGGTAATTGAGTTAATAACGCGTCCTCTGTTAATGCTTGCACCGCCGCCGCCGCGCGCCGCGCCGCTTGTCCATCGGCTCTGGCGCGTCGAGTTCCCATCTCGAATTCGGCCTGTGAAGAATGCTTATCCAAGCCGAGATTACAGTCGCCACTGTGATAAGTCGCACTGCCAACAGGCACGGTGTGTGTCTTTTGATTGCGATACAAGTTAGCACGGAATAAGAAAGAGAGAGAGAGAGAGAGAGAGAGAAAGTATAAAATGGGGGAGAAATCGTTGACGTCAGTCGATGTAGTTATCATTCTTCTGCGAGGAATTCTTTTGAATTCAAATCTCTGACAATAATAAATATTAACATTAAAACAGACATACAGTAATTAATACATACTTGGCAATTTTATATTGTAATGTATTAGTTACAATTTTTTCACTGAGAAATATGTCTGTTAATGAATATTTGATGATATTTATTGCTAAGGGTTTTATGAAATATAAGGTAAAAGTTGTTGATGGTTTCTCGAAGGAAATGGAAAGATTGGCAAGTGAAGAAGAGAAGAGAGAAAGAATAAGAGTTGGTCGGTGTACTCGTGAGAATATACCGTAAGTCGAGGATAGCAAAAGGGGGTAGCGAGAGAGAGAGAGCGGCTGGAAAGAGCACGTTCCTATCGGGATTAGTGTTATCCCGGAGGTATCTCTTTCTCTCTGTCTCAAGCGCGACGTGGCTGCTAAAAAGTGCTTTACCTTTTTGGATATCGGAGCGTCATCGGTGACTGGTGTACTCTCCTACCTACCTTGCTTCGCTACCTAACTGCTAGCCATCTCTGCCTTTCAGGTCCTTTTCGTGATTGCAACCGGTGATGTATGCCGCGTCTCAGCATCCCGGCTCCAATAACTCAGTACTATTAATTTCTTCTCCACCCTCTAAACATTCCCTATAGAAATTCCCATCGATTTATCTAGTTTTCATATTTCTATGCATTTTTATTGTCATTGCATTACGAAAGGCATAAGAAATCTATTAAATTCAAGATATCATTGATATTTAATTCGAGTTCATGATGAAAAGAATTAATGCTTTATTTTCCTATGGGAAGTGCGATTCCAGGGTGATCTCTTCCAGGAGGGGATTCTAAGAGGGGAACAGGTCAGAGAGTTGCGTTGCGTGGTGTATCGTCGCGGGTAATCGACGATCCCCCGGGATAAAAGGTTCCCCGTCGGGAAGCGGCGGTGGTTGCCCCCCTGGCGAGAGAGCCCGTCAAATTAATAAGGAATGATTTTATAGAATGCTTTATTGAATCGTGTTAGCCGTAAGTAATATCTCCGCACACCATCGACATCGCGCCAGTCACACAGAGAAAGGATATACGATGTCCGAAAGAATCATCATTCCAATTCTTACATGTAATATCATCGACGACAACAATCATCTCTTCGATCATTTAACACCTAATATTAGCACCTTGAACGATCGAATCAATAAATAAGTCGTGAGAATATAAACTTTCGAATATAAGGAAGAATAATTAGGTCTGAGTTGAAAAGAGAAAATCCGGGGTCTCTCTCACTGAAATCTGATGGTCGAATCTAGTCAGACTGAGAAGAACTTCTCTCTCTTTTCGATACAAGTAGGGATACATGCTCGGAGCGTTTAACCGAAGGGGGGTCGCACACGTGTTTCTCTCTCTCCGGAAAGGAGGTACAAAAGCAGAGTCGCAAATTCCGTCGGGGTCCAGCAGCAGCAGCCGGTTGGTTAGCCGCGAACAGTCGTTGCACGGCGAGCACACACACACACAGACAGGCTCTCGGCTATCAGTGTCGATCGGGCGGCGCTCTGTGCAATGAGCGGGTGACGTGAAAGGAAGAGAAACACAGACACAGACAACACACATACCTAAAAAGAGAGAGAGAGAGAGAGAGAGAGAGAGAGAGAAGGAATACTAAAGTGAAGAAGAGACGAAGTTAGAGATAGAAAGGCGAGCTCGAAGAAGACGAAGGAGAGTATTCTTTCTCTTTCTCTCAGTGGTAGATAGAAAAGGGAGAAGAGAAGGAAGGTCCATCAGTGTCCCTTATCTTTCTTCGCCCGGTCCCTTATTCCCCGCAAACGCATGAATCCGAGTCTTCGCAGATGTGTGTCTACCTCTTCCTCCTCCTCTTCTTCTTCTTCTTCTTCTTCTTCTTCTTCTTCTTCTTCTTCTCTCCCCTATTCCCAATCCATTCCCCCCCCCCCTCTCTGTTCTCTCTCGAGCGGCGAAAAGTGAACGCACACAGCAGAGACAACTAATCTCAGCGTTGATCTCGTCTAGTTAGCCCGCCCGATTCCTTGGTCCATCTCTCGCCTCTCGGGCTGGCTGGCTTCACTCGTCGAGCCTCCTCTCCCATGTTGGACCAATGCTCTCGTCCCCGCACTTGTTCTCTCGACGAACTCTTCTCTTCTCTTCCTCTTCGATAAACAGAAAGAAAGAGCAAGAAAGAAAGAAAGAAAGAAAGAAAGAGTATCAGGAGCCGATAGAGGAAGCCGGTCGTCGGGACGGCTCGTAAATACAGGTGAGAGGAAGAGGAGCTTCTTTCGAGGAGGGTGCGGAGGAGGAAAGAGTAGTAGAAGAAGAAGAAGAAGAAGAAGAAGAAGAAGGAGGAGGGGGAGGAAGGACGAAGGGCGAGCCTACAAATTGCTACACCGCATTGTGGTGTCACTCCAGCCTGTTACGACACGGCCCTGGCATCGTTGGAATGGTGTCTGCGACTTCTCTCTCTCTCTCTCTCTCTCTCTCTCTCTCTCTCTCTCTCCCTTTCTCTACCATCTCCCACTCCAATACGATGTTGTGTCGCGTCGTATCATCTGTGTGTGTGTATGTGCGTTGGACTTCACCGGGGGCCCTCGGCGCCGCGCTTCTTCTTCCCCTTGATACACACCACACGCCGTGGTGTGGTTCTGGCTGGTGTGTACCACCACACCGCGCGCGGTGTCAACCCGCCGCTCTCTTCGTACACCGGCCTTACACGCGTGTAAACCTGGCTTTACGCTGATAACCGCGATGTACCGCCGATGCTCGACAACCTCCTCTCTACGGGACGAAGAGGGCAACAACTCCTCCCCCCCTCTTCCTTCAATCCTCAACATATACTCCCTTTGGTACTCTGGACCATCTTGGTGGTCCAGAGAACCCCCCCCTCTCTTTTTTTCTTTACCCCCACCCTCCTCCGACTTCTTGTTCGCTTAGCGAGAATTTTTCGGTGGTCCACAAGCACTCCTTCGATAACGAGCGACGACGGGCTATTAGGATGCGAGGACGTTACCCGTTACATCTCGCTTCTTCTTGTTTTCAAATGATTCCAGATATATTTCTTTTTATTTTATTTTATTTTATTTTATTTTATTTTATCTACTGTTGACTGATTGATTATATAAGAGATTGTGATTGGAGTTAATTCTCTTGTGGAGTTTGTTTAGTCGATTGAAATGGTAATCGTAAGAGATGGTTGACAAACTAGGGTGGAGGAATTTGGTAGGATTACTATCGATGACGCAAAAAAAAAGAAGAAGAAAAAAGGCCTTTTGCCAGAGAGGCACGATCGAGATAGGATATCGGGCCAGCATTCCAAGCGAATATTAGCGTAATGAGCCGATAGCCACCGATAGGTAGATTTTAACCGGCGGAGCGTGTCACGTTCGCATGATCCGAGGATCAAAAGCATCGACGGACAAACCCACACACATCTATATAGACAGAGAGAGAGAGAGAGAGAGATAGAGTGTGTGTAAGTGAGTGAGTGAATATTCACTTCATCCTTCTCTCGGACTACGTAGGCGCTTGTAGGTAGTCGGCATAGACACACGCCGCACGATTAATCGACATTCCTCGTATCGACGCACGTCGATACACGGATAATCTCGCGCTACCCGCCACTCGAAAACAATGCGTATAACCACTGAGTTTATCTCCGCCTGCATCGTGTTAAAGCACGATATATACAGTGAACACACACCGCCTCTCTTCTGTAGTACGACGACTACCGAAAAATCCTATGGATTTCAATTAGCCAATCGTAATGTCATTAAATGCGGGTGCAATCATGTTCGTGTTAGACTGAAAATCATGTCGATAAGGAAATCTTGATGATTCATCGAATTTAAGTGGAAATAAATTTGAAACCTGTTTTTTTTTTTCCCTTCATTTAGTCATTGAAATACATGGATATTTCTGTGATACTTTTGTTAGTATTTTGGAAGGTTTATCGAATCCACTCTCTTCTACGCGTGGGAGATAAAAGGATAGCTTATCTAAATGTCGTACGTTCCTAGAGATTTACTCGTCCTGGATGCTGGAAGGAACTCTGCTCACGTGCGCTGTATTTCTCAGTGCGTGCGCCCTGTTTTCGCAGTATTACACAGACATAGACAGACACACACACACACAGACACACACACACACAGTGGTGAAATACTTGACTGGTTGGATCGGTGTCCTATTACCGTTGTCTCTGGCTTCCTGCCGGGTGATTTTAGGGCGGTGATATCGGTGAGATTAGCACCCGGCGTCTACGGGCGTCTGCTTTTTCTCAACTCCTGTCAGATAACTTGAGAGACAGCGCTTGAGTATATACACTTCAGCTTTCTGCTTCCTATCTCTTCTTATTTATATCTACACGAAAAATGTTCATCTATTCTTTTACAATTTCCTAATCACTCTTACACTGTTTCATTCATCCTAATGAAAACACCTGTTAAATCCTTCGAGTATCACTGAAACAGGATGCGAGTCAAGCAAGATCAACAAAGCTGGGAATTTCTCTGCTCACGAGTGAACAAACATGGAAAACAACAATGCGCGCGCGCTTCCAAATATATCGCTCATTAGCGCTAACTGATCGGAGGAATGGGAGAGTTTCTTCTTCGTGTCGAAGTTTCATGGTAGAAAGAGAGAGAGAGAGAGAAAGGGGAGGGGAAACGTAACCAGAGATGGGAGATGTGATCTGCGGCAGGGACGATTTGGCCAGCACTGTTTCGTTCGCGGTCGAATCAGATAATTAAGCTTATATCTTGTACTCCACCTCACCCTTCCCAAACCACCAGCATCGCCTCTTTCCCTCCCCCTGCGTGTTGTCCCGTTCGGTTCAGGGGCGATTTTTTGCCAAGCCAAGCAGCAGCAGCGGCAACGTAATGTTCTGTTCTTCGTTTTGTGAGTGATCTCAAATGAGATAAGGTTTGCCAACGTGCAACCAAACCACGAAGGAGACAAAGTACGTGAAAAAGGTGGCGGTAGCGGCGCATTTGACGCAAAGAACTCACCCTTCACAAATATATATTCATCTTCTAGGATTGGTCGAATTTAATCGGGAATTTTCTATGTATGCGTGTGACAAAGTCATAGAGTGTCATTGAACCTGTTTTCGTTCGTGGAATTCTAGCTTTCGTTTTTATACAATGAATTCCTGTTGACGCGTGTGTCATTGGTTAACAATTTCTTCGTGAGTGTATATGTATTCTGTGAGAGAGGTGTATCTCTGGGTAGAAGAGGAATATCTTTAAGCTCTCGAGTGCTCCTTTTCCCCTCAATCATTGGTCTTATCCACCCTACTCGAGATAAGAGTGGCGCCTTGGTCATTTGGTGGCGGACGCACTCGCAGATACCAAGGAATTAAGCCACTTCGATGACAATCGAAGCCTTTTTCGTGAAAATTTCTCTTTTATTTTCAATTTCATAAACAGATTTCTTAGGATTTCTTTGAAAACACATAGTAACTCAAACGATATTAATATTTGCTTTGTAAATACAATTACTTCTGTCTCACTTCAACCTTCTTTCTTAGGCGACAAGTTGAAGGCGCGTGGCGTTGTTTGTTCGACTAAATAAGATATAACGTTTGCTTACTTTGGACACCTAACACGAGTCTTCATAGTTTATCTGTTTAAAGAGTAAACAGTTTCTACTGTGTTTCGACTAATATTGTCTTCTTTATCTAGAGAATATTTTTCAATAGTAAAAAAAGGGGGGGGGGGAAACAGAAGTTGATTTTTAAGATGTGATCTGTCGTTTGGATTGTTTGTTGGAGGGATATTCGATATCGGCAGTAAAATCGTCTGTTCGTAGCAGTGTCGGCTTTATGGTGGAAGGAAGCATATAAGGGCGTCTCTTGGAGTGCGTGTGCCCCCTCATTCTCCTCCGCAAAACTCAAACGCTCTCTCTATCTTGACCCACACACGCACTTCTTCTTTCGCTCTCTTTCTCTCTTTCTCTCTCTCTCTCTCTCTCTCTCTCTCTCTCTCTCTCTCTCTCTCTCTCTCTCTCTCTCTCTCTCACTCTGTTTATTCAACGATGGAAGAGACGCACACAGTGCGTGCGTGCGTGCGTGTGCGCGCATGGGTAGATGCATAGATAAGGCTGGTTGGAACGAGGTGATGCCGTTCCTCGCTCTCCTTTCTTAAATCTGCCCCCTTCGTACGCGCTTCTCTTTGGTCTTTTTTCTTCTTCTCCTTCTTCTTCTTCTTTGCGTCTCACCGCCACCCACGTGCTAGTGCGTTTAGCCATCCTCTTTTTCCATTTACCCACAACTTGTCACTGACCGATCATTAGTCGTCGAACAAATTAGACCGAAATTCTACTGTTCTTTAATTTACTAATCAGTATGAATCATTAAGAATAGCCGAATTACTTGGATCCTCTGTCTCAAGATGAATTTCGCTCATTCAACCTTCATTAGTATCTTAGAAGCACCACTTAGTGAGCAAAGAGAGAAATCAAGGGATTCCTTCTTGCCACCTTGTTCAAGCGGAACTAAGAGGGGCAAAGAGTGTCTTTGGATTTACATAACGATCCGCTTGGATTGCTCTTTCGCAAGCCCCTCTTTCCCTGCTATGGGCGCGCGCGCGCGCGCGCGGGCACAGAGAGAAAGAAGGCGTCCTCTCTTGGACGCCTTCGAATTGATCTAACGCGATAAGAAATACCCCGTTAATGGTACGTGTCGGATCGACGCTCTTATTTTGACAAGCTGATCCTTGGTTTCACCCTTTCTTCTTAATTAGCTGGGACTCAACCGAGTAAAAAGAAGGCAAGTGTCAATGGGACAGGTCGATTGGTTCGGCTACTCGAAACAGTAGAATGATTTCACTGTACGTTAATACATGTTCTTCAATATTTGATATTTCCTTTTTCAATGACTGGTTATGGTCATTCGAACACACCGCTTTTAACTCGAGCGTATATATTGCCGACAAGATTTCTCGGAGTTCCTTTGATCTTATCGTTGATATTAGCAAGCGTGTCGAGCGAGTAACACTCTTCGAGACACTCAAGAGAGAGTGTTGAATTCTTATTTTTCTTACTATTAAAATATATCTTTACTTCTAGAAATTTCTATTAAATCATTATATTTTATAGAATATTTGATAGATTTCATTTATATATCTCGGATAGTTTTTCTCCCTGCGATATTCTCCTTTGGCGAAGAGCGCGGTACCGGTCTCTCCATGTATGCGGGCTCTTCTCCCGTTCGAGATAGCGGTAGGCGCGCGCGCGCGAGAGCGCGCGTGTGTGTACGTGGAAGAAAGCGGGGGCAGCTCTCGTTATCGGGCGCGAATCTCTCACGAGAGAGGACTACTGTCTGGGCCGTCTCGGGGCTAAGAAGATGCACGTCCTACCGGCTGCGGCGAGCGCCGCGGCGGCCACAGCAGTCTTCCTTGCCTTTACACGCTGCTAAGTGCCCTGCGTACTTGTTCTCTTCCTTCGCTTGGCAACCGCTTTGATCCGATCCGGAGATCGGCACCCCATCGATTCCCATCTTCTACTTTTCGTTCCACGAAATTTTTATTCCTTTTCTTTTAGTTTCTTCTATTTTTCTTATTTATATTTAAAGATAGTTGTGAAATAAATGAAGAATAACTTAGTTTTTCTTAATGTTTATTTTCTTTGGTGAGATTTCGAGTGGACCAAAGGAGAGGGTGAATGCAAAACGGGAGCTACTATCAGAGTGTGCGAGAGAGTAGTTTTATCGTAGCGTGGATCGTCTGGGGTTGGCCGGCTCTTCTTTCTTCGTCGGCGTCCTCTTCGACGCCGGTATATCCACCCACCCTTGTGTTGCAAGGTGCATCAGCCCTCCGGCTGACAGTGTTATCATTTCATAGATATATATTCCGGATTCTTCAATTTTCACTCGTCAATTTAAATAATTCCAATCCGAGAACTCTGAAGTAATTATATCCAATAATTAAATTACTCTTCTAATAAAATAAGATGATTGTAACGTAGAAAATGGCAAAGTGTAGGACTGTTTTTCGGATGAGATTGGTTGGTTTGGGGTCGAAGTATTCACTTTGCCGGCGCGGCGCGGCGCGGCGTGAGCGGGAAAAGGTAGAGGCGGACATCGACGTTGTATGTATGTATGTATGTGTGTGTGTGTGTGTGTGTGTGTGTGTGTGTGAAAGAGGGAGGAGGCGAGGGAGTTTGGAAGGGGGTCGAGGAAGATGAGAAGGTGGAGGGCAGAATCCTATCTGGTTAAAAATCGTCTGCGTGCCGCTCACTTGGTTCCACCTCGCGAGGACGACGTCCGGCTTAATGCATTCCGCGAGATGGAAACGCTCCTCCTCCTCCTCCTCCTCCTCCTCCTCCTCCTCTTCTTCTTCTTTCTCCTCCTCCTCTTCTTCCTCAGGCGTCCTTGCCTCGTCGGCGACGACAACGACGACGACGAAGAGGAGAGCGATCGATCTCTCGAACCAACAGCAAACTTGCCTCTTCTCTTCCCTCCGCTCGTTCTCGTCGCCGTCCTCGTCGATTCTCACAGTTCGGCCCGATTCTTATCGACTCTTCTTCTCCTGCTCCTCCTCCTCCTCCTCCGCCTCCGCCTCCACCTCCTTCTTCGACGCCCGTGTACGCTACATACTACGTCTGTACAGGGAAAAGGTCCCACAGTCCAGCTCTCGCACAGGTGTACTACTCTCGTCGAAAGACCAGTCTCCCTCCAATGGATTCTCTAGCTTCTACTTCCAGTCGAATCTTTAAACTTTTTATAGTAAGAATTATAGAACATTTTCATCTGTGTTTAATTACTAATATATATTTATCTATTAAATATAAATAATTATTTCAATTGAGACACAAGAACAATGACAATTCTTCAGACATAAAACAATTCTATAGGTATCATACAAGGGTGAGAATAAGACTATTACGTGTATATCCAATAAACACAAGGGATGCAAAAGAGGAGTTCGATTCTTATTATACACTATCCTGGTCCTTTAATATAAGACTCGCCCATTCGAGTACGGAAGGCCAAAGCGATCTCTTTCTCTCTTATTCCGTATATATAAGAAGAAAAGAGAAGACATAGCAAACGAGAGGACTCTCGGGGAGGACTTCGATGTGGCCGGATAGATGCCGGGCCGGGCCGTCCGCTCGATTCTCCTTGGTCGTCCAAAGCAAAGAGAGAAAGGAACACACAAGCGAGCAAGCAAGCAAGAGAAAAGCTCCACTTGCTCTCCTCGCCAGGACTTCGCGGCGATGCAATATGCACGCGATCCGGGTTTTGATAATAAAGGGAGCCTTATGCAGGCACGGCAAGTGTGTGTTTATGCGAAGGAGGGTGCGCGCCGGCCCCGATAGTCCACCGGGAAAGGCTCCGAGCCAGAGAGAGAGAGAGAGAGAGAGAGAGAAAGAGAGAAAGAGTCGACCGTTATCGGTAAGCTCTCTCTTTGAGAGAGCGGCGTATACCAGCAGTACGAGGGGAAGACACACATAGAGAAAGAGAGAAAGAGAGAGGGTTCAGAGAAAGAGTATATAGAGAACGTAAAACGAGAGTCAGAGAGGAGTCGAGATCTGGTAGAAAGAAGGCACAGAGAGAAAAAGAGAGAGAGGTAGAGAGGCAGAAGAACAACGAGCGCGGAAGAGGAGAGACGAAACGAGACGAGAGAGAGAGAGACGGAAGAGGGAGAGACAGTATAGGAACAAGAAGAAGAAGAGTGGCCGCAAGAAGAATGCTCACAATGCTGTAATTTCAGTGTTTGATCTTCCCATCTCTCTATGGGGGTATTATATGGGTTCTCGGCGTATACGGGCCGCGTGTGTGCACGCATCCACGCTCTCTTCCGCAAGGCAAAGAGAACGAGAGAGAGAGAGAGAGAGAGAGAGAGAGAGAGAGAGAGAGAGAGAGAGAGAGAGAAAGAGAGAGAGAGAGAAAGAGGGAATACGACACATGAGAGTATCGTGCTATGTGTATCGGTGTGCCGGGCCGTGTCCGTTTCGAGGGGGAGGCCGGTTTTATTTTACCCGCATTATTATTCCGTTGGAGATCGCGCGCTGATCCGTGCGGCGAGAGCCAAGGCTCTCATTCTCTCTCTCTCTCTCTCTCTTTCTGTGTTCGTTCGCTCCTTTCTGTTCATCTCGCTCTTCACTCCGAGAAAGATGGAAGGAACTGTACGCTTATTTATGGATGGATTCCCTTTTAACTTTCGGCAGGATCGTCCTGCCTCCTTCTTTCCTTCCTTCCTTCTTTCTTTCTTTCCATCCCCGACAAGAGACTCTGATCCTTTCTCTCCACTGAGCAACAGCAACCCCTCGACATTAACGACTGACCACTTCAAAACTACCCTGATAAGGTTCGCTTTCTTCAATACCACTGATAACACAGCCGCTCTTTTCCTGAGCATGCGTAGTGTTGAAGATCCTTCATCCCTTTTGGTTTCATTCTTATCTGCCTTGCTTTGAAGTCTTTGTCTTTACCGCTGGTCAAAGAATGTCCTATTAGTAGGAGATTCTCTTGGATTTTTGTTGAAGTGTTCAATTATTCGAGAGATCATTGGTTGATTCGTTGAAGATATTTGTAGTGTTGTTACGTAGTGATTGGCTGTGCAATTAGTCAATGTGAAAGCGACAAGTTAATATAAAGTGAACTTCTTTATCTTCTTAGAAACTGTAATCAGTCTATCATTTCATCTTCCTTTTTCTTAACTCTCTGGTTTGTCTTTTCCTTGTGTTGCACTGGTTATTCGCCCTGGTTGGAAACTTTCCTCACGCCGCTCATTAAAGTTCTTATCTCAACCAAGCTGACCATCAGCTGATATATCCTATCGAGTGATAGAGTATACCGTCCTCTCTCTCTCTCTCTCTCTCTCTCCCCTTCATTTAGAAAATCATCAGCTTCGAGATAAAGGAGCCCTGTTATCTTCATTGGTCCATATGCACTCTTCCCATTTGCTTTGAGCTTTCGAAGAAATCTTAATCATTCTAATTCGATCCCTGGCATCGGTGATACATGTTCGTAAAGGAGAAGAGTCTGGTGTTGGCTTTTAAAGGCGAGTACTGATCCAGAAGACGAAGAAGAAGAAGAAGAAAGAGGAGAGAGGAATGGACCAGCTGTTGTGTGTCTTGGCACCGAATTATTTTGAGACGGTTATCGAATGATCGACTTGACTCCAACCAAGTCTTATCTGCTTCCTGGGTCACAGAGAAGTTCTCTCTCGTTCTTACTAACTCGACTACCATTTATACAACCAGTCTCGATTTCACTCTGGACCACCACCTCTTCTTATTCTTATGGATGCTGGATAGAATAAGAGATGATACGCCTGTTATATATTGGGCCGGATTTCATTTGGTAGAAACTTTGCCATTCGATTAGTAAACTTGCACTTCGTCGGGACTGTGTTTTCCAATGATCGCAATGACGGACGGACGGACGGACGGTGCACAGATTGCATTGTTGTCTTGTCCCAGAGATCACCGGGAGGGTATCGGCCTGCACCGCGAGCAGATATCGCCGGAAAGCGAGAAGGAAGACGAAGTGAGAGTTTCTCTTTGGTGGTAGAATGACGCGCGTAAAAGAAAAGAAAGGAGAGAGAGAGAGAGAGAGAGAGAGAGAGAGAGAGAGAGAGAGAGAGAGAAAGAGAGTGAGTGAGAGAAGGAAAGACGAGGATCTCTAATGGGAGAGGAGGCATCGCGGGGATGCTGGGACGCGACGAGAGACTGGACGAATTAAGAGGAGATGCGATGCCCGTCAATGTATCCCTCGAGATTCTACACTATCTCCAAGCAGTCCGATGCGGCATGAAAACATTCATTTGCTGCACTGCGAAAAACACATTATCGTTATCTCGACAGATGATACTCGTTGCATCGACTCACCTACGATGCAACTCGCCCCGGATCCGACACGTCTCCTAACTCATTCCATCTTCCTTCGAAAATTTCGCAATAATTGACTTGAAATACAATTGAAATATTCATCAAACAAAGTATATAAGAATTTGGTCCATAATGGATGCTGCGAATATTAGATATCATCCCAAGAATTCCTTTAACAAATCATTCAATGATAAACTATATAAAAGTAAAAGTTGAAGTACAGGATATTGTTAAGAATAGAATTTGAAGGTTTATCAAAGTGATAGAAGAATTGGCCCAGAATGGGGAGGCTGATGTTATCTTAAGGGAGATTGATTTTCCATATCCCGGTGAGAGTAGAGTCGGTGGTGTCGATGTTCTCGACGATGTCCTTACTTTCCCTGGCAGTGAGGATCGGCTTTCCGTGGATGGCTTGTCGACGATGACGAGGAGAGGACGTGGGCGATCGAATTCATTCGATGTGTGTGTGTGTGTGTGTCTGTGTGTGTATACGTTGGTGTGTCTGTTAGGTCGCATCCGCAAGCGCCCACCTGTTGACACTCGTGTCCTCCATTCTCTCTGCGCCTCTCCCTCCGGGATTCGCCTCGGCTTCCCAACGACGATTCACCTAACCAACAAGAGAACTTCTCTCTCTTTCTCTCTTTCTCTCTTTCTATCTTTAAAGGAAGTTGCTTTGGCCCATCTGGAACAAGCTTCCTATTACCAGAAAGGGTTCCTTCTTCATTACTCTACTTGCGAGTACCAAAACTCTTGGTTCACTTCTTCTTATAAAAACTTTTCTCATCCCTTCTCATTCATATTCATCTTTCAAGTATAATAATACTTAGACGATGATTCTTCTGGAAGAGGAGAGCAATTTTCCAGGAATGTTCTCTCGCACGCTCTACTATCTACATCGGCGTGATTTCCATCGAGTGTGTGTGTGTGTGTGTGTGTGTGTGTCGGAGCAGCAGCCGACCTATCGAAAAATCGGAATATCTCAGGGTGAAAGTGAGTACGTAGCATGCTCGAGGGAATGACCGAGAGACTGTATACCGGGCACAATGGAGCCACAGTCGATCGAACTCTCCGGCAGGGCGCGACCGCCAATCAAAGAAAAAATCATTATTACGCAAGCCTTGCGTCATTCTAACGGCGTGCTAATTAGATTATTTATCAATGACGATTTTGAGTTAGTTAATATAAATATAGGTTATACAAATATTTATATTATAGGAAAGAAAGGAGGAAGAAGAGAATATTGTGTTCGAGGAAAAGAAAAAGGTCGGTTCTTTTTTTTTTTTTTGCGGAGTAAATTTGTTGACGACCTGTTGTTATCTTCGTTTCCCGTCGAATCTCTCCTCTCTCATTCGCTGACACTCTCACTCTCGAGCGTCAATACTATCGCAGTATTGAATGTACATAGATGAGTAAACACATGGAAAGAAGAGAGACTAGTGACTGGAGTGCAGGAGCGGAGAGATGAGAGGAGGGAGAACAGCCAGATGATGAAACACACGTCGAAACTGCCAAGCGGCTTCTGTCTCGACGTTCGTTCAAAGGATGAGCGTGTTATCGCGGTTGCCGCGATGATAACGCGTTTCTCGTCCAAAGCTTCCAAGAGAATCTTTCTCATCCTCCTCCCTTTCTCCCCCGCCTTATATTCTCACTTTCTCTCAAATCATTCTTTGCACAGTTACTGTGCAATCACAGTCATTCTTTCTTTTTCTTTCTCAACGAAATATCATACGATCGTCAAAGCTAACAATGCATCATCGATAATAATGCGTGTCATTGTGTTATTTGCGACGTTATAATAGAATTTTTCTACAAGGATAGTTGATTATTATATCTAATTGTATTAGATGTTATTATGAATGAATTATTGTAGGTTAGTTTATAAATTGATCTTTCACACTTTCTTACGAGTGAATTACGAATTCGCCAGTGGGCTTCGGGGTTTAAGTTACAAGCTGGAGATTGCGATCGAGGGGAATAGCTGGGAGCCAAGGTGAAATAAGTCTTCTCTCTTACTCTCGAGCCATTCTGCTCTTGTCCTTCTCAGTGAATAGAAGTATATAGGAGAGCGATTAATCGCCAAGCCACTCGGCAACTCTCGCCGGTAGTAAATCGCCGATTGATTCAATTACCAGCTGCGATACGTAATACCCGGGAGGGTAGTGTTCGCGCCTCCCGATTACAATTGGCGGCACCCCGCGGCTTTTATTATTACACGTCCTCCTATCGCACGCTTGTAATGGACACCCGACTGTTGCGCTCGGCAGCACTTCGCACTGTTCGACAACAGTTCCCACTTATTTCAATCTAATCCTAAAGTAAATCGAATAGACTTATATCTTCCTTGAGTGTTTCTGGTATTGTTTTTGGGTTTTATATTAATGATTCTTTCTTTTTTATTTGTTTCGATATTCAAACAATTCATTTATTAAGCGTTTGGTAAAGGTCGAGAAACTTTGGAAAGTTGACAATTTTTGAAATATACTTCCCGACCGTTTCAGGGTCTGGTATTTCAGGGAGTGATTCAGTATTTAGCTAGGAAACAGTGGTATAAATTCCAGAAGCCCAGGTCAAAGTTCATTTTTTGGCCGAAAAATTCGTCAAGGGGTATACCCAGAAAAATTTGCGAAAAAATGAATTTTGAGCTAGGGCTCTGGAATTTATATCACTTCTTCCTTGATGCAAGAAAACATTCCCCACCAAATTTCAGCCCCGGAAAATGTCGGGAAGTATGAAAAACATGGGAAAAACGACGAAAATGAATTATTCAGGATTCGTTTTCCATGTGTTTTCGGTACAATTCCGGCATTTCTGCCACTGGTTTCATGTTTTCTTTTCGTTTTGATACTCAAACAATCGAAAAATCAAGCATTCATCGAAGTCCCAGAACCTTCGAAAAATCGAAAATTTGTGAAGGGGTACATATGGAAAAATTTGCGAAAAAATGAATTTTGACCTAGGGCTTTGGAATTTATATCACTTCTTCCTTGATACAAGAAAACATTCTCCACCAAATTTCAACCCGCGAAACAGTCAGGAAGACTACAAAACCTGAAAAAAACCGTCCAAAACAGATCAAATCTGCAACCCAAAATAGCTTTTCCAACTGTTTTCCATACAATTCCGGCACGTATTGATACAAAAGCATACAATTAACTTAAATAAACACTAAACAAGTAACATCTATCAATTACATTCACATAACAATAAAAGTGAAATTTTCAAATGTGGATCATAGTAATTGTCTTCGCCTTGATTAGTGATATCTCACCTGATTGAGAACGGCAGGTGTGCGAAGGGTGGCAGTGGTTTCTAAGCATGGTAGTGCGAACGCATTGTAACATAGGGGGTGCGATAGTCGAAAGGGTAACAGCGCGCTGTTGCTGATACGATAGCAAGCACTCGGCAAGGCTTGGATATATATATGTATATGCGTCCAAGGAGAGTCCCGGGACTTCTCTCGCAACCATATACACCTGCTCCCTCTCTCTTTCTTTCTCTCTCTTTCTTTCTCTCACCTAACTTCTAAAGGCGTTGTGCTTTTTTCCGGCTTAACGAAGGGGGTGATGGTGTCGCACATTCAGCTCTAAGCTTTATTGAATAGCCTTTGCGATCGAGATTACACACACAGAGATCTATAAATCTCATTCTCGCTCTAATTTAAACCCACAATAAGCCTTCAAAATCATTATTCTCTCTATAACAACTCTAACAATCCAAAAACAGACTTTCCAATACATTATACTACCATTTCAAATTCTTGTTTGTTCGTAGCATATTTAGTTCTGTGTGACATTAGTGTTTTTTGGGATATTCATTCAATTAAGCACAATATTTGTATTCCCTGCACTACAATTAAATTCTTTCGTGGGATTAGAGTGTTTGAATCAAGATATGACTTTTCAATGATATCGATTTACATTTTCGGTCAACTTGATAGAATTGGTTTCACCGCACTGGTATTTGTCTGGAATGTGGAACATTCTTTTGCGCGAGGAAACAAGATTTCTTGGCGCTTTTTTCTGTTTTACATTTTAATGTTTTCCGACGTACTACCATTTCAAACCTCTCTTATACAACTCTCGAAATCTCTAGCACGAAACTATTCTACACACAGTAATTCCACACGGATGATTCGGTGGTATTAGACTTTCAAGGGGCGGAACTATGTGCTCGTCAAAAAGGAAGTCAGGAAGAAGAAGAGTAGTAGGAGGAGGAGGAGGAGGAGGTGGTAGCCACCAAAGCTTGGGAGACGTGGCCACCGGCACCACCGTTGCCACCGCTCGCGTGTGTCGCTTATCAGCTTGCGAGCTATCACATACGGGTCGCTAATGTCTCCTTATCAGGGGGTACCTACCTATTCCCTGGGCCCTTCTCCTCCTCCCCGGACCCACACTCGCCAGCACAGCCTGCCATTGGATTTCCAACCTACCAGCACACACACACACACACACATATATTGGCACTGTTACACTTCTCGTCGCGCTATCACTGTCGTCGTGGGACAAAGACTTTCTAGTTTCTCGTTTCTGTTTCCGCGCGCTTTCCCGATAGCGTACCAACGCTTGGCTAAAACCCTCGACGACCAGCTTCGGAGGCGCACCTGCGGAACGTTACCTGCCACCGCCACGCCACCATGACAACCTTCCAACGATTATCAACCCCCCCCCCCCCTTCTTGCCCCCTCTGGTGTGTAATTAGTATAGCGATATCGCGTACCTTTTTTTTTCGCCGTGCAACGACATTCAGAGCGTCAACTTGATAGTTTAGTTATGTCGGCCAATTGTAAGTTCTCGTTAAATAGATTGCTGTTGTAGTTTCTTGTATTAAATGGTAATTAATGTTTCCTGAATTTATTAGTGCGTGATAATAGATACAATTGAAATGGTACTTTTTTTTGTTGGTACTTAATAGAGTTCTTTTATGTATGCTTATGGTTGGAATTGTAATTTGAAAAGGGGGAGGAAGAAAGAGGCAGAGTGGGTGGGATGGATTTCTATGTGGGCGAGGATTTCTCTCTTATCACTGAAGTCACCGAGCGCGCTTCGATTTATCTCGAGCTTATCTTGTATTCGGCGAATCGGAATTGGAAGTTTCCCGAATGTGTGGCTTCGTGAGAAGATAACAGCAGTCTCCTCTCCATCTCTGATCGGGACCAACCATCCCTGGTGCGTGGTCGACTTCAACAGATTGGCTCGATTTCCTTTTGATTCCACGCCAATCGACCGCTTCTTTCCTTATCTCGTCTCAAGTTCTTATCCCACGTTTTTTTTC
Source organism: Ectemnius lituratus (assembly GCA_910593735.2). Classification (NCBI taxonomy): domain Eukaryota; kingdom Metazoa; phylum Arthropoda; class Insecta; order Hymenoptera; family Crabronidae; genus Ectemnius; species Ectemnius lituratus. Next base: position 10,777,205 of record OU343043.1, on the reverse strand, counting down.
ATTCACCCTTAATCGAACCTTATTACAATCTTCTCTAACATCGACCCACGCAATATTAATCCTGGTACAAGAATCAATAACTTAGCAAAAGTACAAATACATCGATTAAAGAAACAGAATTAATAGAATAAGAGGAACTTCAAAGGACGTATAAGTAGAAACGAAATTCTATCAGTAGAATAAGACAGAGCCGCAGAGGCAAAGGGGATACAGGAGGCACGCCTGGAGTCACGTGTGTGCAAGGGAATCCCGAGCAACAAATCTCTTCGTCGCCTGAATCTCTCTCTCTTCCTTCTCACTCTCTCTTACTCTTGGCATCTCTATCTGCTTCGGTTCTGCTTTGGAGGATAGCTGGAGGCTCGGAGTACGCAGGCCACCAATTATAAGGCCGCCCCTCTCGCCACCTCCGTTTCTCTTCTCCACCCTCGCAAACACCTCTCTCGTCTGGTTCTCACTGTCCTTTTTCACTATCCGGAGGCTTGTTACGCCTGCTTTGCACGTGGCTCTCTCTCTCTCTTTCTTTCTTTCTTTCTTTCTTTCTTTCTCTCTCTCTCTCTTTCTGACAACGAAGTCGAATGGAGAGAAGAGAGAATACGCGCCGGCCACCGTGCTCTTCGAAGCAACTCTCGACGGCGGCGGCGGCGGCGGCGGCGTCGTCGGCGGCGGTGAGGGTGAGGGCAGCCTTTGCTATCTGATCAGCGCCGGTAGAGGTGTTAATTCACGCTCTGCCTCTCCCTCGAGCAGCAGCCCGCCAAGCCACACACTTTCCTTCCTCACGGCTCTCTTCCGTCTTCCCTGCACAACTACGTCTTTTTCTCTTCCGCCCTACTACCAACCATGCTACTCTCGCGCTGGACATTCCTTCCTTCCTTCCTTCCTTCCTTCCTTCCTTCCTTCCTTCCATTTCGTTAGTAATTCTTCTTTAAGAATTGGCAGTTGTATAATTTTATGTAATCTGTCTTTCTTAATTAATTGTGGTAATTATAAAGATTCATTGATATAATATAAGTCAGGGTTATTTCTGGTGATTATATTGTTTATTGATATATTACTGTTTACTACCAACCACGCTCCTCTCGCGTTGGACATTCCTTCATTCCTTCCTTTTTGTTAGTAATTCTTCTTTAAGAATTGGCAGTTGTATCATTTTATATAATCTGTCTTTCTCAATTAATTGTGATAATTATAAAGATTCATTGATATAATATAAGTCAGGGTTATTTCTGTTGATTATATTGTTTATTGATATATTACTGTTTACTACCAACCACGCTACTCTCGCGTTAGACATTCCTTCCTTCCTTTTTGTTAGTAATTCTTCTTTAAGAATTGGCAGTTGTATAATTTTATATAATCTGTCTTTCTTAATTAATCGTGGTAATTATAAAGATTCATTGATATAATATAAGTCAGGGTTATTTCTGTTGATTATATTGTTTATTGATATATTACTGTTTACTACCAACCACGCTACTCTCGCGTTAGACATTCCTTCCTTCCTTTTTGTTAGTAATTCTTCTTTAAGAATTGGCAGTTGTATCATTTTATATAATCTGTCTTTCTCAATTAATTGTGATAATTATAAAGATTCATTGATATAATATAAGTCAGGGTTATTTCTATTGATTATATTGTTTATTGATATATTACTATTTGATTGAGTCGAACGATCGAATGCGTTGTATTAGTCGATGATATAGGAGTTTTGAAAGGGGGGGGGGGGGGGGTGGGGGTGGAGGTGGTTAATGGGTTGTTCTAGGGTGTAGGGTCGCCGTTAAGGTCGAGCGGAATGGACAATGGCCGATTCCGGAGGGCGTGCCGCGCGCTTCGGTTTATCGTAGCATCGCTCGTTTATCCCTCTCGGGTAACGTTAGCAGATCATTTCACGAACTTAAGCCGCCAACTCCCTTCGACCTCGAGCTTAACCATCATCGATCAGACACCATAAACAAGAGATACACATTTCGAAATCTCTTCAAAACTATTAAAACACACACACACACACACACACACACACGCGCGCGCGCGCACACTCAAAGACTAGGATTGTGACATTGTTTTCCAGTTAGAAATAAGCCGAGAGATTTATCCGACAATTCCAGTAATTATCCTAAAACGTCAGAATCTCAGCGTACATGGGGAGAAATCGAGCGTTCCTACAAACGACTATGGGAAGTCTTGGAATCGTCCAAGGGTTGCAGAACTCTATCGTGAGAACTAGGTTTCACTTTCCATTTCTAAATGACAGAATTCAATATTATAATACTGATCGTAATACTAATATATCACTTTACACATTAGCTACTTTATATTGAATTATGAATTATTCTGATAAATTAAATCTATTCTAATTCCTTTGGATTGTAATAAAATCTACACTGACATTTGAGTAAGAATCGTAGAAGGAACGGTGGCAATTAATTATCAGCGACAAAGGGGAACCCTGTAAAGCAGGGCGAGCGAGTAGGAAAAAGCGTGAGCATTGTATGAGAGAGAGAGAGAGAGAGAGAGAGAGAGAGAGAGAGAGAGAAAGAGAGAGAGAGAGAGAGAATGGTACTATCAGATATCGTCGCTGGCTTGGTACACTGGACAGACACAAGAGATCGTCGCTGATTGCTCGGTTCCCCCATCCCACGTGCAGGTATACCGGGTGACTTCGTTAGCAGAAGGATACCCCTCCGTTTGATCCTATCGATACAATACATCCGGACGAGAACCTCCTCTAATCTTCCCCAACCAACCACAGAGAGAGGAGAACAAGCTGCCTTTCCTTCGAAGGACACCTCTACCAATGATTTCATCCCACAGCAGCCGCTCTAATATTTGTCACGGCGCACTCACTCTGACGTCTTCATTCGCAGTTTAGACGATCTTCAAGTAGACAGATATTGTCTGAGAGATTTCAATGATTATTCACAGTCATGAAAGAGACACGTAATTCTAATTCTTTTACTTCGATAAATAAGGATGAATTTTCATCTTAATTTATGAGAAAAGTAGAATTTATATTTGATATTTATTTCTAGAGTATTTTATTATCATTTTAATTGACCAATCATTTCAAAGTGCATCTTTCGTACTAAGAACTCTTATAAAAGGAATCTTCTCTCTGGTAGAGACGAAACCTGTTGATCGGGAAGATTAGCTGGACCGATTCTTGGCCTCGGAGGATGCCAGGATGGTAGTGGTGGTTCAACAGGTTAATTCCTTGGCTCGCATACTTTTTCATTCCTTCCTATTATTCCTTAAAGACTCGAAACATAAATTCACCATATCTTTCCAATCTATTTATAAACATACATGCAAGAAATCATGAAAAATCTATGAATAAACAAAAATCAAATACCACAATCGAAATAATAGCATTGTTTCTCAATATTATAATAGTTAAAGACTCGAAACATAAATTCACCATATCTGTCGAATCTATTTATAAACATACATCCAAGAAATCATGAAAAATCTATTAATAAACAAGAATCAAATGAGCATTGTTTCTCGATATTACAATATTATCACTTCAGTGCTAGCTGGTAATAAGTCGTTTGCATCGTCGTCACGCGCCTGCCACATTCTCTCTCCCTCTCTCTTTCTCTCTCTTTGCCGATACAAGCATACACGTGGCAATGTGTGTCTGGTAGAGTCGATCGACGCCCAGGATAAGAACAAACGTGTTAGCTGGAAAAGTCGTGTGAGGCCAATGACCAGTTTCACGGGTCGAGACTCTCACCAACACCCACCTACACGCACGCACTATATTTCTACCCTTTCTCATAGTTATCCATGAACACATGTATTCCGCCACTTTTCATTCTCACTCGGGCGACGCGACGCGACGCGACGCGACGCGACGCGGCGCGACGCGGTGCGCGGGTTCTCCGTTCTCGTGCGGAGCCGGTTAATCAGTCTCCATTAGCTTCACGCAGAGGAAAAACCACTCTCTCTCTCTCTTTCTCTCTCTCTCTCTCTCTCTCTCTCTCTCTCTCATTCTCTTATTCATGCCTGTTTACGGGGCGAAATGTAATTAGCGCGTTAGTCCTCTCGAGATGACAGGGAGCGAGTGAGAGGGTGGTAGTGAAAAAGAAAAAAAAGAGGAGGGTAGAAGAGAGAGGATTAAGGAAGTAGTAGGAAAAAGCTTTGCATAGCTATTTTCCTCTTATCGCCTGCTTTCTTTCGACGATTCTCTTCCATGGTGAACGAATATGCGGTGTAGAAGGAAGTGTGAAAACCATTTATTATATGACTTTCTCGATTTTTTTTTCTTTTTTCTCTGTCCCCCCTCTGTTTTGAAGAGTGTGCGTAAATGTGGTCACGCTTCGCAGGCTCTTCTCTTAGTAAATAGGAGAAGGTAAGGTGGAAAGGGAAAAGGTTGGATGAAGGGTGTTCAGGATAGTATTCAGGATACTATCCTCGTTGTCATGCAGGATGCGGAACAGGGGATGAACAGTGTCCGTTCCTCTCTCTCTCTCTCTCTCTCTCTGTCTCTCTCTCTGTCTGTCTCTCTCCTGACTGGTAGAAAGCCCTCCGCTAGCCGCTGCTTCTTCCGCTTCTTCTTCTTCCATCTCGCTTTCCAGATGGCAGAGCTAAAGTGAACAGAGAGCGAATCCTCCTCGAAGCGCGCACCTCATTTCCGCGTCTTACAGCCAACCGGCGTGCCGAAGGAAATGAAAACAATGAGATACAGCGGTCATCCGTTACCTATGCTCGCACCGGAGGAGAGCAGCACACAGCCGGTTCTCTTAACTCCCATTTATATTACTTAAGCTCGACGCTTACTGCATCCCTTGGCAACCAACCAACCAACCCCCTCTTTTGCAAAAGTAAGTACGTTCAGACAACTTTCCTTGGACGTGTTCTTTCTCTAGGTGGTATTAAATTTCTTCCTGATATTTCCCCCTTCTCTCTCTCTGCCGCTTGTCATTTTGAACGATGGCTTTCTTTATTAATCCTTAATAGGTTTATGAGAATGCTTCCTTGTGGGATTCTTATTCTCTCTCTCTCTCTCTGTGTTAAGAATACTAATAGGGATGATGTTTGACTTTTCCTATAAACTATATATATATATTCCACGCATCATTCATCTAGTTCATCCTGTTCGTCTTGGATACTGTCGTTTCGATCCTCTTGTCGCCCATTAAATTCGAAGGATTCTCTTCCAGTCTACCTCCTCTTGAGAGGATTCTCTTGGAAACCGGAGGGGGGGGGGGAGGGGGGACACGGCGCAACGTATTCTGCACGTCTTGACTACGGAAATTATGAAATCAGAGACGCGAGGCACGTACTCTTCTCCCACCCGATGATTCCTCGTAGCTCTCTCCTGTCTTCCGAAGAGGGAGGAGAGAGAATCGAGATTGGCAAAAGTTACTCCTTCGGTGATGTATCGCTTTTGGTGATAGTGTCCCTTTTCGTTCTTGCATCTTTCGAATCATTTCGATTATTTTAATCCATCGAATTATCAAGAAATTTTCATTCAAATTATCTTATTCAAGCATTATTTATATAATATAATCATAATTAATTTATTTAAAGAATAGAATCAGAATTATAATTAAAAGAGATTGGCAGAAGTTACTCCTTCGGTGATCTATCGCTTTTGGTGATAGTGTCCCTTTTCGTTCTTGCATCTTTCGAATCATTTCGATTATTTTAATCCATCGAATTATCAAGAAATTTTCATTCAAATTATCTTATTCAAGCATTATTTCTATAATATAATCATAATTAATTTATTTAAAAAATAGAATCAGAATTATAATTAAAAAAAAAAGGTTGAATTAAGAATAGTAATGGTTCAATAATAGCGTCGAACATCCGATCTTCCCAGACACCCATAGACACTATTGATTGTTCTCGAGTTGCTTATCGTTACAGCGGCGCGCCGTCGATGTAACCCGTCAGGTGCAGTGGCAGCCGGCGTCGGCGTCGGCGGGCGGGCGGGCGTCGGGCGGCGCGCGGAGGGGTTGTTGCAATCGCTCGAAAGGTTCTTGGAACGGGGTGAAACCCTGCTACAGGATGAGCGACGACGAGTCATCCAAGCCTTCTATATTTCTCTATTTTTTTTCTATGTGTGTGTGTGTGTGTGTGTGTGTGTGTGTGTTATTGAATAGGTTGAATCGACCTGAAAGTCGAAGTCGATCGACACGATATTTTGCACGAGTGTAATTAGCCTATCTAATTGTAAACGTTAACTGGTTCGATGCCAAAACTGGTCGAGCAAGACGAGCGAGCAGCCAAGGATCGAAGTAGTAGTTGGGGCGGAAGTGGGAAAAACCGGGTGGCCGTCGCATTGCTGTTATCAGAAGAGGTTCCTCTCTTTCCTGTATTTTGTGAACCCCTCGGCAGGATCTTGATAAAAGACTCAAAAGTAGCGCAGCAGCTTTAACTTTCGAGAAAAAAAAAAACCCCCCAAAAAAAACTTGCGCCCCAATGCGTGTTCTATCTGTTGGATAATGTGAGAGAAAGAGAGGATGATCATACAGTAACGAAGTCAGGGACACAGATTTTCCTACCGTTTATAATCCAGTTGTAGGAGAAAATTAGTACATATCATAAATTCAAGATTATTCCTTTGAAAATGTTTAAAAGAACAATATTTCTACGTCTAATTTTTCATATATCAAATAAGTATTTAAGAATACATAATATTTCAAAAGATAATTCAATATTACTATTGTACCCTTATGTTTTGTATGGGACATTTCTTTATCCGGAAGTTGTCCCTGCCAGTAGAAAACGAGCTTTTATAAAAGTGTAACGTGTGGCATATGTGTGTGTATGTGTGTGTTGGGTGCGTCGTGCGATATCAAAGTCGGAAATTTTAATTCAGCTCGCTCTCGATTAACATAATTTCCACGTTAATGTCGGCGCGTGGTTGCTGGGCTTCCCGCGGGAGGAGGAACTCGCGCCGATAAGGCTCTGGCGAGCGAAGCGGACAGTGTCGCTTAACGAAATAACAAAAAGAGGCCGGCGAGCCTGCCGGGAACAATAGCAAGCTCGTGGTAGAAGTGGCTCGCTAAAGAGAAAGAGAGAGAGAGAGAGGTTTTTTGATCGGTAATGAATATCTCAGCGTCGAAGAAAGAAGAGAAAGAGAGACAGCCGGAACGAGCGAGGGAGAAGAGAAAAGGGGAAAGCTTCCGATGGCGAGGAACAGCCTTTAACAATTGGCACTGGGAAGCTTCGTCGAGCTTTTATCCCCCCAAGTAGAACCAGTATTGTCAGACACGTACCGATTCACTCGTTCCCTTTCCATACGATCCTTCTCTCTCATTGGACGTACATACACATCCATACACATCGACCTGTCATCATCTTCCAAGTGAAAACCGATGACGAAAGTGATTAATCATATTAAAACTCTGTTAGAGAATTCGAAAGTTTAAGATACGAAATAATCACTTCGACGAAGTGGAAAGAATCAAATTATTTCGGACCTTTGACCAATCGAGGATTTTATCAAAATTCGACGTACCCCGAGCGCATTGACTCCTTCGATTTTCTCAGCCTTCCGATAACCAGTGTTTCGCATTGCTGTTCAACGGATCCTTGATAAATTGCGAAACTTATCTCCTCGTAGCGTTCATTTACACTCGAAGCGTCGCTTCTTTCGTAGCAAGGAATCAGAGTCATTCGATAGTGGATCGTCGTCGATATCTCAGTATCCTCTTTTTCCTTGGTCCAGCACAGCTTCCCATAGCCAAGCAAGCAACATGAGTACTATGAACGCGGGTGTTGGTAGAACGAGGGTAAAAAAAAAATGGTGGGATGGGGGGTGGGGTGGGGGGTACTTTCCTGTACTATCTAGAGAACTATTTCTCCAGGGTTCCGGGAAAGCATTGCCGGCTACGATAACGAGTAGAAAAGGGCGTTGCTTCGAGAGAAGGGCAAATTTATCGAATCGCCAATGGTCGAAGCAAATACTCCGACAGATTCTATTTCACACCAAGTAAAGCAATCATCAATCAATAAACACAATACAAAAAAATCCTAAAAACAGAAATCCTTTGATACAAATAAATAAGATAAGAAACAGTCTAAAAAAAAGGGGGGGGGGGAGGGTGGGGGGGGGGGGGTGTTGCGACATAAACAGAATCTCTGCTATAGAAGAGAGGTGGGTGGTTGCGTCCAGAGAAGAAGAGGGTGTTTCTACCCTTGCCCTGTGTTTCAGAGAGGGTAGTTGGTATAGAAAGAGGAAAAGAAGAGGGAGAGGGAAAGAGAGGGGTGGGGTGGGGTGGGGGGGGGGGAGTGAGAGAGAGAGGGTTAGTGAGGTGTGCAGCTTGCGCGTAGGTATTGCGGAGCAGCAGGACGCGGTGCGATAAGAGGCCAAGCGAAAACGGGCGGCTGCAGCCCGTAAATATCGAGAAGGGCCACCAACCACCATCCACCATCGAGACAAACACTCTCTCTCTCTTTCCTTCTTTCCTTCTCTCTCTTTCTACCACAAACACACAGACACATAGTAAGAGTGTGTTGGTTGGCGGTGGCTTTATCGTCGGTATCGGAAGTCGCGCCAATTGTTTTATGGCCACCGTGTCCTTCGTCCTTCGCCAGCGTCCTCTCTCAGACTCGTTGGTGCGCTACTCTTGTCCACCTTTCCGCGCGGGATAAGAGCACAACCCCGCTTTGCCTCTCTTCTACGCTCCGCTTCGTCCTTTCCCTCCCCGCAAGCTTATCCGAGTGTCCTGCGCCCTCCCCGCGTAATTATTCCGTATCTGCCCACTTGATTTATGCAGCGCGAGTATGCCAGTTGTTAACGGCTCCCTTTATCCTCCGACGAAGAGGAGGAGGAGGAGGAGGAGGAGGAGAAAGAGGACTTCTGGCTCGACGAGATCCTTCCAAGCAGAGAGAGAGAGAGAGAGAGAGAGAGAGAGAGAGAGAGAGAGCTGGCAGTGGTCACGCGTCTTGCTATTATCAAGCTTGCGAAGCTATCAAGAAGCATTGCGTAGTCGAACGGGGTGGCAATGATTCGGAAGGGTTGCCTGTGAAAGTGATTTATTTCAAGTCTGAGTGAATTGAGAGAATTAATGCTAGTTGATGAAGATATTCTTATTTGGAATAATAGGAGTTATTGGAAATATATCTGGTGTCATTAAAAAAAATAGTAGAATCATTGAGGAAATGATTGTAATATTATTGCTAGAATTACTTGATAAAGCAATTCCAATTTGTAATAATACGATTTCATATATACCTCGATAATAAAATATATCTAGTATCATTAAAAAGAAATGTAGAATCATTGAGGAAACGATAGAATGGGAAACTTTACGATTTGGATCAAATCTTCAAGGATGAGTGTAATACTGATGACTGGGAGAGTTAAACGATGGAGGATCGTTCCTTGCCGGACGAATCGCAGTGGTCATTAATCATCGAGAGAAAGAGAGAGAGAGAGAGAGGGAGAGAGAGAGAGGAGGATGGTCGTCATCGTGCGGGGGCGGACAGCTGGTATAAGGTGTTTGGAGGCTAAAGGAGTGGCGGGCGGCTTGTCGGCTCGTGTGAGAGGGCATCGCCAAGATAATGATCTCGATAATTGAATCGAGCGCGATCGGGACATCCCGTAGAGTGCCGGAGGACCAAGTACCAACGCCTCTCTTCGACAAACCCTTTCCTTATAGTCATTCAATCCGTAACACCCACACCTGTGTCTGCTTTAAAACATCTTTCGTTGCAGGTGTATAAATCTATCTTCTACTATAATATTTCTTTTAATTCTTATCAATATATTATGATTTATTCATGATTAAATCTATAATAAAATAGAAGCATTAATATATATTCTGACTGTGAATAAGAATGAATCAGAACAGTAAGCGTAACATGATTGCTTGGCATGCGTCGAACTTGAGTCAACGTCAGGTTTGGTATGAGTAACCATTCTGTTATGCGCGCCGCCAGGAAGAATCATTCTTGGCTCGCTCTTTCACTGACTCTTCTCTCTCTCTCTCTCTTTCCAAAGAGGCTAGCATGTGTGGTGGATATCGCGAGCGGTCTTATATCGTTAGTCTTTCCTCATTGAATATTAAAGAGCGTTATCGAAGCCGAAGATCTCGGAGCATCCTCTCACGATTCTTAACTGGGCGAAGAGCGCCATCTTTTTTCGTCTTATCATCATCCTTCCTACGCTGTACGAGCGAGACTCGTAGTTTCACTTGACCGCATCTCTCTCTCTCTCTCTCTCTCTCTCTCTCTCTCTCTCTCTCTCTCTCTCTCTCTCTCTCTCTCTCTCCTGAAATACCTCCTAAAGGAGCCTTCCGAAAATATCTTAACGCTTTACCATTCCCTTGATAACACTGTCTTATTCTTATCAATTGAAACCAGTTACTAGAATTTCTTAACTGTCATTCATTTATTCATTGGTAATTATTGATTGAATATAAATTGAAGGTTTGGAATTGATAAGTTTCGAGAATTCAATGGGTTTCGAAGTTCAGATAGAATGTCAAGTCTATGTTAAAAGAGGTCAAGTATTTCCCGCAGTGACTTCAGAGTGTTAAGCGGTGTTGTTTGTCGAAGGAAAAGCGTGTAGCGAGTGTCAATCAAGGAAGGCGCCTAAGGCGACAGGAATGCTTGTACGTTCGAGACTGGAATCGTAACTCGGTGCTAATTGCCATTCGACTCTTCTTCCGTTGCCTTTCCCATCACTGTCTGACGGCGTCGGTACCCTTTTTCCTCATGCGCTCTCCTTTTCTCGATTCCAGTCGATCCTGCCAATCGAGATTACCAATCCCTCACTTTGCTGGGACCTTCTACCAATTACTCCTCTCTTAATCCTTCGCATACCTTCTCTCTTCCATCTATCTCTCGCATCTCGAAATCCTTTCCATCAATCCTTTCTCACTTATTCTATTTCAATCACTTAAATAACATCCATTCACTAATATTAATCACAAAAATCCTAATAAATCATTTCCACCAAATTAATACTACAACAATAACTAAAATCCAACTACTATCATTACAAAAATACCATCGATTCTAGATAAGTGTTGAAAGGGGTTGCATATGGGGGTGGTTTTTCCTGATAAATACAACAAATCATTTCCACCAAATTAATACTACAATAATAATTAAAATCCAACAACTATCATTACAGAAATACCATCGATTCTAGATAAGTATTGCAAGGGGTTGCATATGGGGGTGGTTTTTCATGATAAATACAATAAATCATTTCCACCAAATTAATACTACAACAATAATTAAAATCCAACTACTATCATTACAAAAATACCATCGATTCTAGATAAGTATTGCAAGGGGTTGCATATGGGGGTGGTTTTTCCTGATAAATACAACAAATCATTTCCACCAAACTATTACTACAACAATAACTAAAATCCAACAACTATCATTACAGAAATACCATCAATTGTAGATGAGTGTTGAAAGGGGTTGCATATGGGGGTGGTTTTTCATGGTGAAGTGAGAAGCGATTGGTTCTAGCGTCCAAAGCTTTGCTTGGCGAATAAGAAAGGTATGGACAAGAGGAGGGGCGGCGGCGGGGCGGCGGGGGCAAGGGGATCGGTGCAAAGGGAGTAAAAAGGGGGTTGGTCGGGGGTGGGTCGGCTCTTGTCGGCTCGGGGGATCTCCGTCGCGGTATCCCCGTGCATCTGGGAGACGGCTATGCATTTATGCATGTTTTGCGGGTATCGCATGCTTCTTGCCAATAACGCGAACGCTCTACGTGGCGAACTCTCTCCCCTCTTCTAGTAAAGAGAGAGAGAGAGAGAGAGAGAGAGAGAGAGAGAAGCGTCACAGGGAGAGCGATTTTCTGACTACCAAAGCCTCCTTCATAGTATGCTGGACTTTTCTTTTTCCATGGCAAGGATGGATCCCAAGGATCCAGGATACCATCGATCTTTCCATACAGATATTCCCTCTTGTGCCCTAGGAAATTATTCATGAACTTTTGCCACCCCCTTCAACACACCCCACCACCACCACCACCACGTTTTCATAACATCTTCCGCTTTAATTTCATGATAATTCGGGATATAGGAATTTTTCGTAGTACTGTTGGTGAATATTTAAAATCTTATTGTTCATCTTTTCTGTCCTTTTTATCATTGTTTGTAAGATGTTTATTTGTTGAATTTAAGAGATGTTGACATGAAAGTGAGATCGAAAGAGGAGGTTGCGATAATATTTCTTGCGGTGGTTCGATGATAAGTAGTATGCTATCCACATTTGAACCAGTGGGAGAGATATTTATTCCAGGCTTTGCACCTTGGTGTGCAAGAAGCCGCACGGTGAAGTCGTGTATAAGTGGTTCCCGTTAATGGGTGTACTTTCTCTCTTCCTCGCACTCCTTCATGGTTTCCTCTTGCTTCTTTCTACGGAGTTCTCTATCTTTCTTACTCTCTTTCTCTCTTTCTCTCTCTCTCTCTCTCTCGGCCTGTGTACCCAAGATAAGGAATTATTGATCGTAAATAATTTTGTAATGTGGCCGACGATAATGTTGCAATAGGCGCCCTTATCGTTCGCTGGCGCTGGACGGCATTCTCTTCGAGATGAGCGCGATGATCGCGCCAACGCTTTTTTCGGCCTCGGATTTCTTCTCTTCTCTCTCTCTCTCTCTCTCTCTCTCTCTCTCTCTCTCTCTCTCCACTGTCTTCTGCTTTTTTCGTCTGGCAGATATATCTTTCTCCATGAATTTTCGACCCTGGCTCTCTCAGATCTCTCGATCGCATCACAGCGCCTCTCTTAAACAGATATCTTCCCTCTTCTCCCAATTCTTGCAACCCTTTTTTTTTTTCTCAGTCGTAATGAAACCTTCCAACTGATTGCAATATACTTCTCTGTCTCTCTCTCTCTCTCTCTCTCTCTGTTATTTCATTTCTACTGGACTCGCTGCGAGAAAAGAGTGAGAAGGTAAACGCAACTACAGGAGTGTATCGTAATTTTATTCACCTCAGCTCGCCGATGAATATGGATCTCGTAGCACGCACGCACATAGTACACTCGCGCGCTCGCGCGCGCGCGAGCGATTTATGCGGTCGAAGTACTATTTACCGAATAGGCGTGGAATCGAAGAAAAGTGTGCGCGCCACTCTCTTCCAGCGATGAGGGTCACGCGAGAGAGAACTGACACAGGAAGATATATGTGTGAATGTTCTTCCTTTGATGATAAATTAATTACATTTCTTCATTATTATCACACTCATCCTTTTAACAATACCAAATCTTTTATTCTATAAAATATAAAATTATTCCTAGTTTCTTTTCTTTCCTCGTCTTAAAGAAAATCATATCCGATTAATGATTACGTGTAACGAATAACGGTTGTATTATAAGTCAAAGTGGGGGAGAAAAAAAAGATGAGATCGCGGTTGGATTGGTTGCTCACGGAAAAGGCTGTATTTCAATGGAAAAAGAGAGAGAGAGAGAGAGAGAGAGAGAGAGAGAGAGAGAGAGAGAGAGAGAGAGAGAGAGAGAGAGAGAGAGAGATTGAGAGCGAGCATGGAAGGGGAATAAGGAAAGAGAGAAAGAGAGATGGTTAGTAGCAATTGGAAAAAAGCGAATAATCGCAGTGAAGGTTTTCGTGCGAAGCCTACCCACATTCCTACCATCGGGGTACGAATGTTGCGGGCTGGGACTACGAAAAAAAGGGTAGCAGATACGGACGGGACAATCTGATTAGCGCAATCTAATTAACGCTGCTTTTAATGGCGTTCATTAGCACACGCGTCCCCCTCTCGCGTCGCCCCCCCCCCCCCCCCCCTCCCTCTTCTTCCTTTACCAACGTTGTCGTTCTGTCCACCCACCCCTACCACCTAAACCTCCTCCTCCTCCTCCTCGCATCTACCTTTAACACAGCAACATACTCTTCTTCTCTTGGTCTCTCTTTGTTCTTTCAATATATACTATTTCATTATCATCTTCGGTTGTTGACACTGGCATGTTTACAGTAAGCATTTCTTACTTTGGGACTTTTGATCTTCCCCAGAAGAGAGAGTCATTGAAGATGATTTTGTAGGATGATTGGAGACATTCAGGGATCGAAGTTCTGGTGAATGATTATTTGAAATGAGAAGAAAGAGCTTAGTTGATAGTAGATTAAAGTTTATTATGTCTTCGAATGATGATTCCTCGATTGTTATTACAATGTTTATGGACTGCGAGGATACTCGGCAAACCGGAAAGTCTTTTAATTAATAGTAGGAATTGTTATTGAATATGTATGTGTGTTTGTATGATTGTTTGTAAGTGTTGGGAGGGGGGATGGGTGCGTAACGGTGTGCGGTCTCGTTCGCGCGCTCGTTATCGGGAAACGATTATTCTCGAATATATTTTGACCGGCTATCTACGTGCGTGTGCGAGCGAGCGAGCGAGCGAGCGCGCGCGCACGCGCGCGCGCGAACGTGTCCGTATCCGTATCGGACGGAGGAAAGATAGGGAAATGCGCCGAAAACAAATAACTTTTCTGTCCTCCTTCGAAAAATCGCTGCCTTTCGAAATCAATGACACTCGAGAATTCTTCTTTCTAATTCCATACAAACATATCTCCACTAATCAACAAACAATTAATCTACTATATCATACAATCACCCTAATAAAGCTTCCTCCAAAAATCACTCTTATATACAATTTCAATCATCGAGTAAACAAAGACTTCAAAATCGATTGTTCAATATTCATACAATAGCAAATCGAGGGTTCACTTATACTTCTCTCAAAGAGAGAAAGAGAGAAAGAAAGAAAGAGAGACATGGAAGTATAAGAGCACGCATGCTACGAACGAACGAACGAACGAACGAACGAACGGCAGCGGAGATAAGGCATGGCACACGTTGCTAGATATGTAGCAGATATCAGCCGACGCCGTTTGCCGGCCCAGGGACGAGCGCTCTCTCCACTGAGAAGCCTGTGAACCTGACAAAGAAAGGAGAGACAGAAAGAGAAAGAGAAAGAGAGAGAATGGTGCAACTAAAGTGGAGGTGTACACACTACCTACTAGGCCTGCCTCTGTTACTACAACCGACCAACAGCCTTTCCAAGTACCAGACGCGATCGAGACATCCCATGGGCAATCCTATACTCTACGACAGCCCAACCCTTTCCGCTACTGTCTTCCCCGATCATTACTTCATCTTGATTCATCATGAATTGTAATCTTTAATGAATTTATTCAAGTACGGTTTTAGTTGGTTAATAAGAGTATAAATGTGGGGAATTAGAGTCAGATAGTAATAAAAGGATTATAAATATAGATTTCATTTAGAGAGTGAATTCTTAATGAGTTTATTAGACTGGATTATTAGTTGTTCTATATGAATATAAATGAAATTAAGATAGTAATAATAGAATGATAAATATAGATTTAATATAAAGGAATCTAGTAAAAGTTTATTGATATAGCAGTATCAATGCACTGTCTTTGGAATTTTCGTGCTGAGTCATTGAATCAGAATGAGAATGAGTCAGAGGTTGCTGTTGGCAATGTCCGCGGTGTCAAGTTCGACGATGAATGTCATTCGTGTTGGTTTAATGGTTTATGATTCGGAGTAATTAGTGTTTTTTGATCGAGGTCATTGAATTCGAGGGAACACAGAGAGAGAGAGAAAGAGAGAGAGAGAAAGAGGAGTGTGTTGTCTCCTATTGGATGGAGAGGCGACGAGTCTGGCGGAGTTGGGTGGTGGCTCTCGGAAATGGCAATCTCGAATTCCAATCTCGAGCGCGGCCTGCCTGCCGCCGCCGGCCTTCGTCTTGTTTATCTATTTCGGCCGTTTTGATTTTCGGCGAAGGACACACACTCCAAACTTCCATTGATCCTCGGGTATCTTCTTTTTTACTTCCCCTTTTAATAATACGTGATTCTTAATTGCCAGTATATTAAATATACATTATTAGAAAGCGATATTTAAAATACTTTTAACTCTAAATCATATCACAAGAAAAAGATCTTAGTGGTACAATTCTTCTAAAATTCATTGAAATAGAAAATCGACAATATGAATCTTCGATAGATTTCACGGACAATCTCGACAGGGTTCGACCAATAGATTTTCGTGGTTGGTCTGCGGAATTAAACGGACTATGATCCATAGATCAACAGCAGGGATCGGGCCTCTCTCAGGTAGCAAACTTCTCCCTCTCTCTCTCTCTCTCCCTCTCTCTCTCTCCTGTGAACCTGCTGCTGGTGCAGTCTGGGGTAATGACGTGCGAACAGATATCGGATCCCTTGGCCCACCACCTCCCATCTCTCCTAGTCAGCCCTTCGTCTCCGCATCGCTTCTCTCCTGGTTTAACGGCGCATCCCCATACGCATGATTTCACTGACACGCACACATATCGCGCGTCCTTAATAGAAATCCAGCAAGACCTCTCTGCCCATTTACTTACTAAACCACCCTTTCCCAAGTAGTACGAGCCTAACATAGTCAGGCGCGAATAATATCTCATCGAATAAATCACACAAGATTTTCCTTTCTTTCATATACAATATTAAAATCTATCCTGAACGAAATATAATAATAGAGAAAATTGTCAAAGAGCAATGAGTAGTTGAAACTGCAGATGCGGGAGTAAACGCGATAGCGACGGAGTTCTCGATGATCGTCGATGTCTGGCCGAAGGAGAAACAAAGCGAAAGAGATGCAAGGATAAAGAGGAGAGAGAGAGAGAGAGAGAGGGAGAGAGAGAGAGAGAGAGAGGAGAGAGAGAGGGTTTCCCAGGAACAATAATCGTCGGGTGGTATCGGCGGCGGTGCTGTTGCGCGGGTATCCGTTATCGCGGTTATCAGCGCGTCCGGTCTCTATCGGCTATCTATGCAAATCGCAGCTAATTATATTTAATTAGATTCGACCAGCACGCTGCTCTCTCCCACCGATTGCCGCCTCTGCCTCCTCTTCTCCCTTCTACTCATCCACCTATGCCACTCCTATGTATACCTGTGTATCTCTCTCTCTCTCTCTCTCTCTCTCTCTCTCTCTCTCTCTCTCTCTCTCTCTCTCTCTCTCTCTCTCTCTCTCTCTCTCTCTCTCTCTCTGTCTATCTTCCTCTTCTCTTCTCCCTTTGTTTCCCCACCCTTCCTCTCTCTTCTCTCTCTCTCTCTACCGGAATCCGCTTGTTCTACACACCGCGCATTTGCTAGACCACTCTGTTGTTCCACTCATACGAGAATACCTCTTTTTACTCTGACCTGTACAATATTAACGGTAAAAAGTGCCTGTTTAATTATCGATTTTAATTAGCATGGAGTACTGTGTTTAGTAAATTATATCTGTCGAAATTTATAAGAGTAATATTGGATAAGTTATTAGAGAGGAATTAGAGAATGTATTGTTTATACAGATATTATTCGGTTTATTTTTATTATGGTGTAATTATAATTTATAATGAGTTTTTATATGAAGTTTACGAGGGGGATATGATTATAAGAGGAGAGAATGTTATAATGTAGATGGGCGTGGATACAAGCGAGAGTACAATTTAGAGGATGCTGCTGTTTCCCTGTAGGAAATAAGCGCGCGCGCGCGCGCGCGGGCGGGCGGGCGGGCGGGCGGGCTAAGGTGACAGAGTGGTTGTACGCTCGATACGTAAATGCGGAGGTGGACGACTCCCCGGAATTGGTAATTGTGAGAGGGCGATGATAAAACGAATATTTAGGGTGACACGTGGCTGTAATCGCACGCAACTCGACGCTGGCAATGGTGAACGCGTGTGAGAGAGCAGATCTGTTATTAATGGCCGACGATATCGCTGAGAGCGGCGAGCGAGAGAAGCTTAATTGAACCGGTAGAAAATTGAACAATTAGCTCTGCTTCTCTACTAACCGAAGAACTACCAAATTTATATCTCCACACACACAGAGAGAGAGAGAGAGACACACACACACATACCATTTTAACTGAACGTTTCAATTGTAGTACAAGCATTCCAAGGGAAACTACACTTTGACAGTTAAAGGATATAATGTTTCCCAGTAGAAACTCGAGTAGAGTGGATGCTGGGGGAGAGGGGGGGGGGGGGGGCAGTTTCGGTTAACGATCGTCCTTAATCTAATTACATCTGTGAGAGGTACGTTGCAAGAGATGAGAAAGGTGAGATGAAATTCGATCGAGGAGTACTTGCTTGAGTTTTAAAGAGTACTAGTTTCGATTAGTTTTTGGAAAAGAAAGGAAGAAAGGAAGGAGTGTTCTTTGGAAGATCTTTTACTGAGAGGAGCTACCTGTTGGTTGAGGGTAGTCGAGGCCTGTGGGATGCGAGGGCGCAATCTTCCCGTGACCCTCGACAAAGTTTGATCCGTGACCTGTCCTCTTTCATCCTCTCTCTCTTTCTCTCTCCCTCTCTTTCTCTTTCTCTTCTTTCCCTTCTTCTTCGCAGCTTCGATCTGACGAATCTGTAACGCTCGCCTCCACGATCTCTCGTGACCGATGCATCCACACAACCTTCCACTTGATACAGACACGTATATGTATGTTCCTAGCAGCAGCTTCGTAATTAACGAGCGCTATTTTAATTAGGGATTTTTATGGGCCGGATTATGTAAATGGCGGGGCCCGTTAATTGAGGCCGCTCGATACAGATCAATCTTGTAATAGCTGCTGCTAAGCGAGAAATGCAAAGAAGGAGAAGAGGACACGCCATGCAACGCCAACAGTACCAACAACGTTCCTTTAACGGACTGCAATTATTCTCAAACGAACCTTGACCAATCCTTTAACTCGTTAGTACCTATTTCTCTAACGCTGGACCATTGGATGCTGTGCTATAATAATTCGTATATCTTTGAAAATTCCTCTGATATTTCAAATCATGGAAAGTTTTGCCTTCCGAAGGTGTTCGTTCGTTGCTTCTTCTGATTACTGGCATCCAAATGGACCAATGGATGCTGTGCTATAATAATTCGTATATCTTTGAAAATTCCTCTGATATTTCAAATCATGGAAAGTTTTGCCTTCCGAAGGTGTTCGTTCGTTGCTTCTTCTGATTACTGGCATCCAGATGGACCAATGGATGCTGTGCGCGGTTGGGTCCGGTGCGAGAATGCGTGCGCGCCAGTTTCCGATACGCGGTGGTTGCATTAGTTATCTGAGCGGCGCGGAGGTGGTTCTCGAGGACGATAGGGGAGGAATGCGACCGTTGCTTTATCGACGAAGCGTGGGTTTCGGAGTGCCGTCTTCCCGCCTGAGAATGCAGGTGCTTTATCTCCCAACTTAAAGAAAGAGAGAGAGAGAGAAAGAGAGAGAAAGACAGAGAAAGAGAAAGAGTCCTGGGGAATGGCGAGGAGAAAAAAAGAGGATTTAAAGGATTATTCGTACTAACATTCGTACTAAAAATGAACCAGTTCATTTTTATATTTATAACTCAAGAGTCAGTCGACTTTAATCTTACCTTTCGATCTTAGATCTCTTAATCTCGACTTTCAACTATACTTCTCTTCTGGCGCAAACACATGAAATCTGTCTGTCAATCTTTCAAGAACTAGACTTGGAAATCTGTTGGTAATAATTTCGAAAATAGGCTCATCTCGAAATGATCCGGGAACAACCGGTCAACACTATTAGGTAGAGAGTGGGAGTAAAAAGAGAGAGAGAGAGAGAGAGAGAGATGTATGGTGGGGATAGGTTGCTAACGAGGCAGCCGCTCAGCCAATGGCACTAATGACGCTAATTAATTGCACCGAACACTGCGCGACGAAGTGCTGCTGTGCGCTCCTTCTTCTCACGGAAATCGCGCGAAAGTCCAGGAAGAGAATTTTGCTTGGTTGCTTGGTTGCTTGGTTGCTTGCTTAGAAGAGTTTTCCTACTTTTACTGGCTATTACTGATGGGAGACTTAATTAGAATGTGTTTCACCATGAATTATCGATCGACGAGCGAAGTAAGAAGTGATTATGAAAAAAATTGCGTCGGTCAGCGATAAAGAGATCTTGAAAAGGCGCCTGTTCGGATCGTGATAGGCGGTCTGAAGCGGCGGCGCTGGGGTGGCGCGCGGTTCTGATAAGAGGTCACAGGTCAGGATTTGATAAGGTTGCGCCCGCATTGTTCCCTCCTTTGGCTCTCTTCTCTTTCTCTCACTCACTCGTCTCCTTCGCGAGAGATGTGCCAGACCAATCAATCTGATGACTTATACGCTCGCTATCGCGCTTCGCCTTGCTGGGATAAAAATGACGCAAACACTCGGCCGTCTGCGCCTCTTCTTTCCTTCTCTCTCTCTCTCTCTCTCTCTCTCTCTCTCTCTCTCTCTCTCTCTCTCTCTCTCTCTCTCTCTCTCTCTCTCTCTCTCTCTCTCTCTCTCTCACTCACTCTTTCATTCTCTCCGTCCGGTTTTCCCGTTCCTGAATAATCGGGCCGATGATAAAAATGATCATTCGCCGCCGGATGTGTCGACGCGCTCGAATCATTGTTCATCGATTTCAGTCAGCACCCAAGTAAACAACTACCGCGATCATATACAATATACAAAAGAGAAAAAAAAATTATAATAAATTATAATAAATGATTATAAAGAGAAAAAAAGACGGATGATCCCTGCTTTAACTCCTTTAACTTCAACTGCTACGAGAACGGACAAAAGGTGGTCCCAGCAAGAATGGGCCACCTATGCTCTTCTCACCTATTCTGCTTATCATCGGAGACGGAGCTATTGCTCCGATAGCGAATTGAATGGCCCGCTTTATGAGGCGATCTCGTGCTCGATATCGGCCCCCAGCATATACACTGCTACCCTTCCCATTACATCCTCCTCCTCCTCCTCCTCCTCCTCCTCCTCCTCCTCTTTCTCTCCTTCTCCAAAACATATCGAAACCCACTTACAAATCCAAAACAACCAAAACAAAAGCCTCAAATATTCCTTACAAAATTCTCTAATATAAAACTGAATATTCACGGGGAAAAAAAAAAAGGGGGGGGGGTTGGGTTCTGATCTGTCTGGGATCGGAGACGTCTTCTTCTCGGCGCGCGATAATACAAGATACAGGGTGAAGTCGGGCCCCTCTTTCGTTCGCCAGGAGTGCAAGCAACGAGAGAAAGAGAGGAGAGAGAGAGAGAGAGAGAGAGAGAGAGAGAGAGAGAGTGGGTGTAGGGGTGGTTGGCTATCGGAAACCCTCGGCCCGACCAATGCCACGGCGCCTTTATCGTTTTACAACAGAAAGGCGCACATCAGTCAACCGGTATCTCCTCACGCTTGATTTCCCGTGGCCGCGGCTACGGAACCGACCTAACTCTCTCTCTCTCATTCTCTCTCTCTCTCTCTCTCTCTCTCTCTCTCTCTCTCTCTCTTTCCTCCACCCTCTCGGGCAGAGCTCTTTCAAGCTTCCCCTGGCGAGCAGACTAGCAGAACCCTCCCAACTCTCTCTCTCTCTCTTTCCTTCTATCGTACTATATTTCTCTCTCTCTCTCTTTCGCTCCTCTCTCTCTCTCTCTCTCTCTCTCTCTCTCTCTCTCTCTCTCTCTGTAGCTGTAACAGGAGCAGATAGCGAACCCTCTCTCCTTCTTTCTGGCGCTCCGGCGGCGGTAGTTATGAAAACATATGAAATATATTCAATCTGGGCCGACGCGATAACACCCCCACGACTGGCCAACCGCCGCCGCCGCAGTAGCAACCACACACAGCATCCGCGCTGGACCCTTGCAACACACCGGAGTACTAGCAGACTCCGGCCGGAATCAACTCACCCTCGGAGGCACTGCTCAGGTGTGTTCGTATTATGTGGGAAAGGGATCAGTATAGGTTTGATAGTGATGTTGTACGTATGTATGTGGAGCGATCTCTCTTTGGAGATCAGCTTTTCTATGTCGTCGTCGTCTCGGCGTTGAAAATAGCCTTGGCATGGAAATTGTCGAAGGTTCTTGTGTGTCTGCCTTTAAAGGATGATAGTCGAATGTTATTTGATAGAAGAGGTTTTTAATGGCGATCTTAGGTATTATTGAGGATTATATTATACATATTACAAGTAATTATGATTTAATATATGTTTTACATTATTCGTATAAAATACTTATTAGAAACGTGTAAAGATGCCTGGTCCAGGCAACGTGGAAAGAGAAGAGTGAGCAGGAGTTATTTGATAGAATAGCTTTTCAATGATGATCTTAGGTATTATTGAGTATTATATTAGTATATTAAAAATAATTATGATTTAATATACATTTTACATTATTCGTATAAAATACTTATTAGAAACGTGTAAAGATGCCTGGTCCAGGCAATGTGGAAAGAGAAGAGTGAGCAGGAGTTATTTGATAGAATAGCTTTTCAATGATGATCTTAGGTATTATTGAGTATTATATTAGTATATTAAAAATAATTATGATTTAATATACATTTTACATTATTCGTATAAAATACTTATTAGAAACGTGTAAAGATGCCTGGTCCAGGCAATGTGGAAAGAGAAGAGTGAGCAGGAGTTATTTGATAGAATAGCTTTTCAATGATGATCTTAGGTATTATTGAGTATTATATTATATATTACAAGTAATTATGATTTAATATATATTTTACACTATTCCTATAAAATACTTATTAGAAACGTGTAAAGATGCCTGGTCCAGGCAAAGTGGAAAGAGAAGAGTGAGCAGGAGTTATTTGATAGAATAGCTTTTCAATGATGATCTTAGATATTATTGAGTATTATATTATATATTACAAGTAATTATGATTTAATATATATATTATACTATTCCTATAAAATACTTATTAGAAACGTGTAAAGATGCCTGGTCCAGGCGACGTGGAAAGAGAAGAGCAAGCAGGATAGAAATAGCAAAGGGAGAGAGAGAGAGAGAGAGGGGGGGGTGGGGTGGAATGAGTGAGTGAGTGAGTGAGTTTGTTATCGTTATCGGGCGACGTGGCCGCGCGGCGATCGTGATAACAGGCCGCCACCGCTCTTATCGCCGCGCCGGTTTGCTTCGCCCCGTTCCCTACTACTACCTATACCTTCCTACTCTCTTGTATATGTATATATATATACATATATATATATCTCCAACACATATACATAGGCATACATATACGACTTCACCAACGTCCATTCGAGCTCTCGCTCCACTTCGCAAACCGCCGTCGACTCGTATTTTCCCGCCAGTTCACGCACGCCCAGCGGAATTTCACCGGCGTGCTGCTGCTGCTGCTTCGTGGAAGACTTTGACTTCGACGAAGGAACATAAGTTATTTTCCCTCCGATATAAGGAAATAGGAGTTGGTTTTCTAAAGTCGTTTTTCGAAATCTTGTATATTTATTGCGATAGTATTTCAGAGAATTGTATTGAATCGCGAATGTTTGTGATTGTATGACAGGGCTCGATGGTGGTAATGAAAGTTTTGGAATAGTCATAAATGTAATGGAAAGAGGAAACAGTGAGAATAGAAGTGCGTACTTTAGGAAGGAATGAGAGTGATATGTTTGAAGAGAAAGAGAAAGAGAAGGAGAGAGTTAGGCGGTTGGTTAAGTTGGACAAAGGGAGGCAAAGCTGGTAGAATTTGAGAAGGAGGAGGAGGAGGAGGAGGAGCGGAGGAGGAGTGTTCCGGCGAGTGGATTTCATTAGGGTTGACGAGCAGGCGCGATAGTGTTTCCTAGGAGGAGATAAGAGCCCTTTTCACAGTTTTAATTACGCGGCCAAGCGCGCTTACGTGGCCTGCGTTTCCCCGCTTGGAAGATAACACGAGCTTCCCCTGATAGGCATCGACTCCCCAGTTGCCCTCCGTTTTTCCTTCGCTATACTTAACCGATAACTCTTTCTCTTTCTCTCTCTCTCTCTCTCTCTCTCTCTCTCTCTCTCTCTCTCTCTTTTTCTGTCTCGTCGAGAACCTCCCCTCCTTTCCTTATCGATGCGCTCTCTTTTGCTCGCGAACACTCGGAGCGCGCATTCCAATCGCCTTCGGCAATCGACACTTTTTCCTCCGCACTTAGCTTCGCTCTTACATTCAACTTACCACAAACTAAATCCTTCTTGAAGTTCTATTAAGGTAGTTGTGTGAAAAAAGTTTTCTGTAGGTGAAGCGACTTTGGTGAATGCTTGATAAATGAATTGTTTGAGTATTAAAATGGATAGAAAATATGAAACTAGTGGTAGAAATGCAGGAATTGTATTGGAAACACTTGGAAACAGTCTCCTGAATGATTAATTTTGGCTAATTTGGACGGTTTTTTGTATGTTTTCAAGTCTTCCTGATATTTTCCCGGGCTGAAATTTGGTGGGGAATGTTTTCTTGTATCAAGGAAGAAGTGATATAATTTCTAGAGCCCTAGCTCAAAATTCATTTTTTCACAAATTTTTCCATATGTACCCCTTCACAAATTTTCGATTTTTCGAAGGTTCTGGGACTTTGATGAATGCTTGATTTTTCGATTGTTTGTGCATCAAAACGAAAAGAAAACATGGAACCAGTGGCAGAAATGCCGGAATTGTACCGAAAACACATGGAAAACGAATCCTGAATAATTCATTTTCGTCGTTTTTCCTATGTTTTTCATACTTCCCGACATTTTCCGGGGCTGAAATTTGGTGTGGAATGTTTTCTTGCATCAAGGAAGAAGTGATATAAATTCCAGAGCCCTAGCTCAAAATTCATTTTTTCGCAAATTTTTCTGGGTATACCCCTTGACGATTTTTTCGGCCAAAAAATGAACTTTGACCTGGGGTTCTGGAATTTATACCACTGTTTCCTAGCTAAATACTGAATCACTTCATGAAATACCAGACCCTGAAACGGTCGGGAAGGGTGTTTCACAAATTTTAGATTTTTCCAAGGTTTTCGGACTTTGATGAACACTTAATAAATCGATTGTTTAAGTATAAAAACGGATAGAAAATACAAAACCACTGGCAAAAATGCCGGAATTCTATTGAAAACACATGGAAAATCAATCCAGAATAATTCATTTCCATGGTTTTTCCTATGTTTTCTATACTTCCCGACATTTCTGTTGGATTTCTGAGTTAAATTCCTGGGAATCGAAGTGGTTTTAACCAAGATCGACTTCCT
This sequence comes from Ectemnius lituratus, assembly GCA_910593735.2. Lineage (NCBI taxonomy): Eukaryota > Metazoa > Arthropoda > Insecta > Hymenoptera > Crabronidae > Ectemnius > Ectemnius lituratus. The sequence goes on along the minus strand of OU343043.1, from coordinate 10,752,274 downwards.
AGTCAGTGTTGAATGATCGTCTCCTCTGTTTCACTGGATTCAAACACTTTGGGGATGCGAAGCACGCGACTGCCGCTCCATTGCATCGCGTTACCTTCCAACCACCTCACCGCTAATCTCGTTCCTTCGAGGCATAGTTATTGCCCGGATGCTTGGAGCACTGCCATCCACGAGTTTCTCTGACGAAATGTCTTTTATACTCTTCCTGACAGCCAGCACGTGACTTCTCTTCTTGAAACACTCATTTTTCTTCTTGAAAATGTACTGCCAAGCTTGGTTATCACTTAAGAAAGTGTATTTAAAATAGTATTACAATAATAATAGTAAAATAATTCCTATGTATTTGTTCGATGATTTAAATATAATAATTACTATATTTAATATCGAAAATATAATTCAAACACTTCAATATGTTTTCTCTACTATTTAAAATAGTATTACAATATTAATAGTAAAATAATTCCTATGTGTTTGTTCGATGATTTAAATATAATAATTATTATACTTAATACACAAAATATAATTGAAACATTTCGATATGTTTTCTCTTTCTCTATAATACAAAATAGCCCGAATTTATTCAAATTAATAATGCAGTCAACTGACAGAAATCAATATCAGTATTAATAGTGAGAAGTCTCGAATAGCCGGTGCAATGCGCCGATTATAAATAGATCTTTCAGGCGTCGGGTCCGCGCGCCGGCGTCGCCGTCGTACGGGAGATCCTTAATCGAGCGCCGGGGGAAAAAGAGAGACGCCCAGTTAATGAACTGAGAAAACCAGTATGCATGTACGGGCCGCTTATCGTCCTGGTCTCGCCGGCATTTCCGTTTATCGGCCGCGGCCGATCGCCTCTCGATCAAGGCGAACCGCGAGATCGCAAGCCACCATGCCCGGATTATGCAGTTCGATATTGATCTACGATCTATCGATTGACTAGACTCTCGATAAAACCACTCTCTGCTTCCTCGCATACATTAACCATCTATTATTCAAATAAACCTTCTTCTCTTTTTTCTCTCATCACACTATTTCTTCTGCCAATTCCATCAATTCTGATCGATATTTTGCCCCCCCCCCCCCCCCCGCCGACGAATCTTCAAAGATTATCTTTCCTTATATACAATATTTGTAACCTATAATTAGCAACACATTACTTAGTTATCTTACATAGTAAATGGATTAATTCCTTGATCGAAGACAACGCTATTTATGAGAAAACCTGTCTGACTAGTCACGTGTCTGTTTTTGTATACATAGGAGAGGTCGATTGGTTAGGGCGGACCTCGTCCTTATTGCCTATTAATACTTTCGATACTGACATTGCCGCATTCCGTGCGCGACAGATTGTCGGTGAGCGCGTCAACTTCGATTTGTGTTCACTCGATCGTGATACGCATGATCGAACCAACCTTCTTTTACCACGTGTAATTCTCTCTTCCCTTTCCTTCTCTCTTCCTTTACTTTCTCTCTTTCTCTCTCATTCTCAAGAAAGTAAGAGCATCTTTCGCGGCAAGTATTTTTTCAAGCCGACCAGAAATTCAATCCTCGCTCTGCGCGAAGTTGCGTGTGTGTGCGTGTGCGTGTGCGCGATCGGAAGAGCGCGAGCCATTCCTATCGAGTTTCGCGTTTCTTCCAACCTAGTCGCCCATCCTCGAAACCAGCGATTTAATCGGATCGAGCCAGGGCTACTTTTGTTGGAGGTAGAGAGATCTCTATATCGGGCTTTCGAGATCCTGGATCTCGCAGCGTCCGGCTCTGGGAAGGTCGTTCTTCCCTTACACATACGTATATATATATATATATATATATATATGTATTAACTGTGTTGATTCATCCACGCCTCCCACACAAGACTCTCAGTAATCCTTGAATACACCGAGAAGATCACGTTTCCCTTAGGATTTACTGATTGCCCTGTAAAGAGTGCGGATCAATTCCCATGGAATCGGAAGTTTCACTATCATAAAGATTTTAGATGATTCTCTTATTTTATTATCTCCTTTTTCATACTTTTATTAGGAATTTAATGGGTTTTTTTTTATTATAATGAAGAGATTGATATTTGTTGGTAGGAGAAAGATATTGGAATCAATTATAGTTGAGAATTCGAAATGAGAGTGTAATTTTGATAGTCTTGTTTGAAGGAGATGATTCCGAGAGAAGTTGGAATAGGTTGTTGAGCGAATGCGGGGGCAGAAAAGTAGTATAAATAAATAGTTGTAAGTGAACGGCACTTAGGCGAGAGGCGGACATGTAGGAGATAAAATGGTAGATGTGGATGAGGGCCTGGGTCAGATGAGATTGGTCGTGTATCGTTGATTTGGTTGCGTTATCAAATGGACCGATAACACTTGGACGCCCCCAGATCACTCGATAACTATGCTATCGTCATCGGCCTCGTCCATCGGTCATCACTGATTTGCTTCTTCATAGAAAGAGAATCATATTCCACCTTTCTTCATACATTTTATGTCTTCTTCATTCGAAGGACTCTCGAAAACATTTCATAATCAATGATTAATCAAGAAATATTGAATAAATCTTGGTTTTCCCTCCTTTAAGATTGCTAAGAAAGTGCGGATGTTTATCGAAACATTGAGAATGATCTCTGCTGTCACAGTTAGATAAACAGATTTTTCTAAAAATCTCCAGTATTCTAAGAATAATGATAAAGTTAGCTGTGCAAAGGAATCTTCGATATTCACAAATTCCAATAATGATTTTCATGAGGATTTATCTTAATATTGAACGAATGAAATCTCAAAGAGAATTCTAATTCAAACTAGCAAATTGGAGAATCGATCGAAGTATGCTCGAAGCCTTTTCCTCTTCTTTTGTTCTTTCAATTAAGCTCGTTCGACTTTCGAGGAACGGAACGCGCACGATTCGCTTTCTCCGATCGCGTGGATCGATCGCCATATCGATCCACGGCTATTTCTCTTAGCTTGGCTCCCAGGGCCGAGCCTGGACCGCTTCTCCAGGGATGCTGGACGTATTCCTTCCCGCTGAAACCGCAGAGGAACGGCGAGCAGCACCCAATGGTTCCCTGTTGTTGGCCGTCCACCGAAAACTGGTTCGTGCGGCATCAGATTGCCAAGATAGTCGAGAGTTTTATGCGATGGGCCTCGCAACGGATATCGCCCGGTCCCATCGGACCAACGCGCCAAACCCGACGACTTTCCGTACCATTCTTTCTTTCCCATCGCTTTCCGATAGTCGATACTTCCCTAAGAATGTTTATATCCTCACTCTTTCATCCTATCACAATATCAACATTCTTTCCACATTTTCTTATAACTTCCTTTTTTAATATTATTCAATCAATATTTATATATTATAATAATTCTCTTTAAATTTATTTATTGTCCTTTTATTATATCCTGTTGGACTAATATTTGCCTGTCGTTCGTATACTTTTTAACTGGAATCGATCTGGATTACAGCATTGGCTTTCCGATATCACAATCGGGACCTTTAACCGGTTCCAATCGATTAGCCAAGTTAAGAGAGAACGAGTGAGGGAAAAGAGAGCGAGTGCAAATGTTGTCGAGCATTCTAAGTGCATTTTCAGATTGATCGAATGTGTATGGGAAAGCATATGCTAGTGGGAAGGAAAACGGCGGCAATGAAATTGGCTGACGAGCGTAAACAAGCGGGGTGAAATTAACCTTCCAATTTCTGTGGCTTGTTGCTAAATAATCGATAGTCCCGGCCAACGTTTACCTTGCCTCTCTCGGCTTCCCCGGCTTTTGCCTTGGCATCGCACCGGGCAACAGGTGTGAGTCGAATGCCGCTCGGTCGGTGTTACACGATGCTGTGAAAACCACGTCTCCGAATCATTCAAATATAATCATCAAATTTATAATTAAAGAAGGAAATTCGTTTTAATTCCCCCATTCATTTATTTTTAATAATTTCTTTATTACAATACAAAAATATTATTTCTTTATTGAAAGACTGCAATTCTTTGTACAAAAGAATTAATGAATCTTGAAATATTAGATTGGAATACAATAAATATTACGAAATACGAGTTAATAATAATCGAAATTAAAAAGTAACATTCCTATAGTATGGACATTCCTAAAAAATATAGGAGGCAGGAATTTCAATGGAATGATTTAAAGGAAAACTGATCTTAATGACCACTCGGCAGATTTGTACGTTTTATAAGAGTGGGCAGCTTGACGTATGGGAATGGCTGGGGGAAAAAATGTGGTCTCGGCTGTCAAATGGCACGCTTCGTCAGAAAGCATCGTGTGACGGTGTCCGATCGACGCTGGATAACACCACTGGCAGCAACTATTTCGAGTGTTATAACTCGCAGGACGACAGAAAACGCGCTGGCGCGTCTGTGTGTCTGTGTGTCTGTGTGTGTGTGTGTGTCTGTTTGAAAGCGAAAGAGTGAATGGGAGAGGAAGAGAAAGAGAGTTATGGGTGTTTCTCGTTTCAGGATTTATTAATCGCGCGCGTAGCCGAGCGAGTGGATTCGCGAGCGGCCTTTTTGTGCGAGCATCGCTCTGCTTAAAATCGAATTTAACCAGTGCCCGACAAAATCCACTGCCAGTCGGCTTTGGCATCCTGAAATATTGGCTCGTATTGCTCGCTCCATATACTACCCCTTTCTTTCTCTCTCTCTCTCTCTCTCTCTCTCTCTCGCGCCCTTCCAATCGCCATTCTTCCGAACGTTGTCCGTCTCTGATAATCCTCCGAGTAATCGTCCATTAATCCTTCGATCGCCGAGCTTCAAAGTTCCAATGTACCAAAGCGTGTTACTTTTGTGGCAAACTTTTGACGCATCGACTCTATTCCCTACACACTGTTTGTTTTTTTTTTTTGGTTTTTTTGGTTTTTACTCTGCCAATTGAAGGTGGGTGGAAGTTGGACTCGATTTAATCGAATGAATTTTCCAGTCATATACCCGACGATTTCCATCATAGGCTATGTTGAGAGCGAGCGCTGGCGCGCGCGCGTAAGTTGCAACGGCATGCCGCGTAGATTACGATTTGTCGTTAGCCTTGCGATAAACTTTATGCCTCCGCTCGCCAATAGAGCCGTCGATTTGAAACGCGTAAACCACCGACGGTGAGTCGCTCTTTGTTCCAGATTAGTTATACAGTACATAAGTTTTGCAAGGGTTTTGATCCTTGAAAATATTATATTTCATATACGATTGATTGAAAAGAAAAATCAGGACATTTTATTATGTTATAATATATCATATAAATTAGAGAAATTTGACTAAGCTTTCTCTAGAAATTGTATGTCTGAAATATTCCATCAAATCTGCCAGATATTTCTCAATAGTTCTCTGTCTCAAGAGAAAGATTATACTAGTCGACTAACCAACGACTTTTCCACGAGTGGCTATCGTTCACTGGAGCAACCAGTTTCTTAAGACGAGTTTTAGTCGAGTCTTGGTCGATCATATGACTAGGAACGCTGCGAGACAGGACTTCTTACAGGATCGGCTGGTAAACTGTTGTCCGACTGGTGTTATCTTGGTTCGCGTGATTGGAACCTGATTTCATAGTGATCGGGCCAATCGGCCGAGTGTTATCATGTTCTGGCAGGCCGACAGTTTGCTGCAGTGCTCACACAGTGATCCCAAGCAGGAAGAGCTGCTGTTGCTTGCGTAATGATGTTATGTGTCAGCATTTCTCACAGATCTTCTTCCTCCACTGTCTGTGACAGCAATTCTCTTCGCGTTTGACTTTAATTGGATTTACATATCGCTTTCCAATATCATCTCTCATTCGATATCTTAACACATTCTTAACTTTTATCATTACCAAACATTAAAATATTCAAAACAGACAAACAATCGCAACCACAAAACTATCATACACACCAATACAAAATTATATACAATAAAATAGGAGAAGATGACGAATCGATTGGCAGTCCAATATCATCTCTCATTCTTAATCTTTATCATTACCAAACATTAAAATATTAAAAACACACAAACAAATCCAGCCACAAAACTATCATACACACCAATACAAAATTATATACAATAAAATAGGAGAGGATGACAAATCGGTTCGCCTTCCAATATCATCTCATTCAATCTTACACATTCTTAATCTTTACCATTACCAAACATTAAAATATTACAAACACACAAACAAATCCGTACCACAAAACTATCATACAAATCACTACGAAGTGACATATAATAAAAATATCTTATTCAAGAAAGTAAGTGGGAAGGAATATGCGGAGAGCAATGTTGCCCATATTCTCCAGAGCAAGTCTGCAATGGGAGAAGGGGGCGAATCGGTTGGTAGAAAGGGGAGCGGGGGGAGCGAAGAGGAGGGAGAGAAGAGAGAAGAGAGGGGGGGTTCGGTCCAGGCGTGGAGGACCAAGCGGTAACGCTGGAGGCTGTATGCGTTGCGATGCCGTATCTCTCGTTACACTTATGCAACCCGAGATTTATTGCCGATGATTATGCGCGGATGGAAGTACGCGGCGGAGGAGGAGGAAGAGGAGGAGGTGGAGGAGGAGGTGGTGGTGGTGGTGGTGGTGGTGGGTTTCGCTCGCCCTCGGGTGCTCGCCCGGTTCGAGATATCGAAGCCTCGTTATCGATTGACGTGGCCGCACCGTCCTACCCGATATATCCCTCTATCGATGGTAATGTTCTCGCTCACTGTATATGTGTACATACACACACACACACACACACACACACACACGTGTGTGTATGTGTATGTATGTATATATATATATATATATATATATATGGGAGAGGAGACAAGCCAGGAATATGATTTCTCCTCGCTGATCCAGCAAACGCCCACGCAATGATTTAATGCCTGTTATATACTGCTGGTCAACTTTGACAAAGTTAATGTTAAGTTAGAAATGTTGATATGTTTATGGAGAATAGTATTATATTATTAAATTATAGAGTCAATTTATCTCTATGGTTATTTCTTTGTGTGGAGTTTTTTTCCTTCTTTTTTGTATTTCAATGATGGCGAACGGTTATTCGAGTAGGTTGTGTTGGACGTGTCCGTTCATTTTTACGAGGATCGACTACCACGCGCCTGGCCGTTAACAGAATTCGGAATTACGGCGCAAGAACAAGCAAGGACGGCGTACACGTAAGAAGTGTTGTAGAACGAATAGCAGAGAGGGACCTGGGCTTACGCATATCTGGTCCGAGAAAGAAGAAGAAGAAGAAGAATGAGAAGAATAAGAATAAGAATAAGAAGAAGAAGAAGAAGAAGGCTCGAGGAGGCGACGTGTTTAATCGACGGTAGCGCATTACTACGCCCGGGGTCTCTCTTGGAATTTACATAACGATATTATTAGCGAGTCGCTCGTAAAGTAAATAAACAGGAGGGAGCAACGGTGTAACATGTAATGATGAGCCAACATAGTTTCCCTCTCTTTCTCTGTTTCCCTGAGAACAAGAGACAGAAGAGAGAAAAGTCGATCGTTGCCTCTTTCAAGATGTCTACTTCCGATTAAAATCCTTCCTTCCACATACTACTTTTTCCATTCCCCGTTTATTATTAATATTTCACAATTATCATCAACGCGATGTGAAGTTGAACTCTGAGATAACAGGAAAGCATTGAAATAGAGAGAATTCCAGAGTGAAAAGTCGACAGGATGCGATCTAATTGAGGACAGCTCGAGGAATCATTAGTCCAAAGTCGATCGATTAATTATCGTCTGATCGTCGACCCACTGCCAAAAAAAGAGAGGGTTTTGTTTGACCCGAACGAGAGAGCGAACGGCATACATACAGAGAAAGAGAGACACGCATATACGAGAAGAGATAATATCTGTCGGGAGATGTATCGAGGGGATAGCAATGCCACGTCAATCCAGATCGGCAAGATAGTCCGGCAGCAGCCGATATCTCCGAGCGACGAACGCCACCATTAACTCGCTTAATATCAGCCAACGCCGGTGAAATGCCTTCTCGCACTACTCTCTCATCTCTCTCATCTCTCTCTCATCTCTCTCTCTCTCTCTCTCTCTCTCTCTCTCTCTCTCTCTCTTTCTCTTAGCAACACTCTTTCACTCTAGCACTGTCAGAAGCGAACCGGTAACTTTCACGAAGCATTGCACGCGCTCTTCTGTATTAATAAATACCAAGAGACATTCTGGATTACTTGGCATTCCAAATGACTGGGATTCATTAAGCCATAAATACTAGTATGAATATCGAAACTATTTCAATATATAATTTATTCTAATTTTAAATATGTACATATTAATGGAATAATTAAATATGTCATAATCTTTCCTTCACTTTTCCTTTCTACGAGCTTCTCTTTCATTATTCTATATAATTTCATATATTATAAGAGACATATGTCAGAATCGGAGAGTGCCGAATGCGATGTCCAAGGCGGCGCGGCGTCTCTCGGATAAATAGAGGACTATCTCGAACTGGGATGGACGAACGAACTAGACGAACAAGAGAGACCGAGAGAGATAGAATGAAAGAACGAGAGAGAGAGTGAGAGAATATCTGCGGCTCGCCGAGCGGCCGATCCGATAAGTCGAACGGGGACGAGGATATCGCTAATCTTGCGGCGATCTCTTCGCGAATGAGCCAAGTATTCGCGATGGGCGACCGGCCGAGAGAAGGAGGCTCAACTTGGTCCAACTTACTTTTTCCCACTCAAGCTTCACCTTTTCTCTCTCTCTCTCTCTCTCTCTCTCTCTCTCTCTCTCTCTCTCGTTGACGCTCAGCTGGCTTATGCTGATAAAACTTGCATTATTCAACGGGTGTACGCACTCCCCTCTCACACTCGCTTCTTATACCTTCGATTCTAGTCATAGGAAATCATTCGGGAATAATAGAATACTGATGCTTATTATTTTTAAGATGATACTTAAAATTTCTTATCGTATTTAAATCAAGGATTTATCTTTGATATTTCGAATTGAAATAAGTAGTGGTTTATAAAGATGTTATTTTTAAAATCGACTGTTTTTGTACTATACTTTAAAGAAGTTTATATAAAATTTCTTATCGTATTTAAATCAATGATTTATCGTCGATATTTCAAATTGAGACAAGCAATGGTTCATTTGGATGAGAAAGGAAAAGAAGTACGAGTCGAAAAAGGGCAGTGGTGTTTTTTGCCTGACAATAGTGTAGTAGCGCCTTGGGTCGGAGAATCTGCGACAGGAAGCGAGTCTTGCCCGGTGAAGATAGCCAGCGTTGACTCGCCATTGCAGCTCTCCCTGAGATAAAGCAACGATAGGGAGATCAGCGAGGTTGATAGCCCAAGTTATTACCGGATAGAGGAAACGAGCGAGCGAGAATGAGAACGTGTGCGCGCATCGGAGAAAGAGAGACGAGAAAATCGTGTAGAAAAGTGCGAGAAGGAGGCCGAGTAAAGTAGTAAGTGAATAAGATAAAGAGGCGATGTTTAGGAAAGCCGAGAGGGGCAAAAGGTGCCAGCACACAGAGAACCCAAGCGAAATAAAATGCTGAAAGATATCCTCACACACATACACACGCAAAAACATTGTTCCCCCATGAATCCCTGATAACCAGAAGCAGTTATCAAGAAATGGAAATGACTGATAAAACCCCTCGGAAACAACGTTTTTAATATTACATTAACCACGGATTACAACAATGAATTCACCAAGAATACCACTAATTCTCTTTACTAATACATCATTTACTCATCCAATCATTGCCAGTTAACAAGCTAGTACAATTATGTTCTTATTTCCAAGTGCGTCACTAAAACAGAACGTCTCAAATTCTCCACGTGACTTATTAACCATGAACAGGAAAATTGTTTGACTAGAACGATTAGTAAACCTATCATTACAAGCAAAGGTAGAATATAAGTATTTATATATATATATATAATATGTGTGTGTGTGTGGTAAAAGCTGGTAGCAGTTTATATGAAGCGTTGAAATTTGTTCTGGCTTGAATAGGGTCTCTGTCGACGAGGTATTAAAGTCATTGTATTCGATGGTAGCCGCACACACATACACGTGCACAGATATAATATCGTGTGAGGGCTGTTTTGACACTTGGCCATCGTCCTCGGCGACCTCACTCAGAGACGAGGCTTGTCTCCTGCGTCGACGAAGGGGAACCTTGCTCGCTCGCTTTGAATTCCATCGCGCGGCCTGTATCGGAATATCTATGGACCCGTCTCGACCACTTTTCGCTTAATCGTCTCTCTTACTCTTTCTTATTTCGCTCCTCTCTCTTTCTCTCTCTCTCTCTCTTTCTCTTCTACCGTTGCCCTGTACACATGTGATACCTTGTTTCCTCTCGAAATTAAGCGGCCCGTAAGTCAAGCAAGAACATTAAGTGCTCTCCTCCCGGGAGCCCTCCTTGCTCCCGATCTGCCCGCAGATAATTTCCGTTAAGAGATCAGCCGCTTATACAGTTTCTTGTTTTTTCTCTGCCACGTGTATTACTTGATAGTTATTAGTTACGATGGTAATGATTATTATAGTATTTATAATAATGCTTATGGCAATGTGTTGAATGAATTTTATGTAGGTGAAAAAATTGTTTGTGAGATAAATTTATTTAGATATAATTTGTATTTAAGGGTATAATTTAGTAATTACTATGTAGAACTTTGAAAGTCATTCTTGTTCAAGCGTTATTCCTTACTAAAAGCTTCCGCGGCTGTTTTACGCTAACACTTGTCACAATCCTGATTCAACCGGATAGCCATGCACTCAGCGTACATAGACTCTTGTGTCCCAGCGGAGGACAATGAGGGTGCCGCTCGCGCACGCATAAATCTGCTTGGGCAATGCGAGTAGTTGAAAACTCCTCGACACATACACATACACACAGATATATGCTGATAGGATCTGTCGCTTAACAATTACTGTGGAAAACAATCGGGTTTTTTCTCTCACGCGCGCGCGCGCGCGCCCGCGCGCTTTTAACGGCAGCCGAGTGATTTTTAGCGCGCTTTTACGAGAGCGACGAGAGAACCAACGCTATCGGCTTTGGACCGTTGAGAGAGATCCTTTGGGTGTATTTTTAATCGACTGATAACTGGCACCACCAATACAATTCGAATCCTCTCTCGTTTTTCTATCATACAAAATCTCGTATTCTTGTTGCGATTCTAGTAGAATATATTTGATCTTTGATTGAACATATCAAGTAATTATTGATAATAATATAATTATTTAATAAATAAAAGACTTCAAAGATTTTATAGAGATTATATAAAGATAATCATTAAAATGAATTGGACCACCCAGATCATTGAAGGAGAAATGACAGTGACCAGGTTCCATAAAGCAGTTGCAATGTCTGTCTCATTCCAAGTGTATTCGTCGGCTGTTTCAAGTCGGTTATCTCTTGACATTGAAGCGCCGGTATCTGTGCCAGTGAGTCTCTCCCCGTGCAACCTGCTCGCGATATCCAAACTCTTCTCTCTTCTCTCTCTCTCTCTCTCTCTCTCTCTCTCTCTCTCTCTCTCTCTCTCTCTCGCACGAAAGAGAACCTTACGCACTTTTAACATACCAAACACAACAAATATTTCTCTTTCTTTATTGACGAAAATACTTGGAGTACAATACCAGTGGAAATTCTTCTCGGTACATTCTCTTAGCGTGGCCGATCGTGACCAGGACTTTTCGGATTTCCATAGCGGCCCGTTCTCCAGGAAAACAAGAGGGTGAAACATGCAAGTGGCAAGATCAGCCACCGCTCGCGCTCGCGCGCTCGCGCGCGCGCGCGTTTAGTTCGCAGGCTCCGACGAGAACAAGTAGATACGTGGATGGTGGTCGATGATGATGGTGGTGGTGGTGGTGGTGGTGGTGGTGGTGGTGGCGGAGTCGTTTGGCGACGTGCATGAATAATGCATGCACGGCGTTTCCTCATACAGCTCGAATGCTCTTCTGAGAACGTGGCAGGACACAGGAAAGCGATGATAACGATCGCTCACCGACCTGTGCCCCTCTCTTTCCCCCCCCCCCCCCCTTCTCTCTTTCTCTCTGTCGATGCAAAGTTTCGTCGGGCAAGGCTGTTCTGCTTTCGCACACAGTCATTCTCACTCTCTTTCATACTGATTTCCCCTCTCTTTCTCTCTCTTTCTCTCTCTCTCTCTCTCTCTCTCTTGGAATAGTTGTGTCTCTGTTGTACATACTCGGACACACGTGAGTCACATTACACCGGAGAACCGCGCCTGGTCCGACGGCTCGTCAGGATGCGTCAGTGCGTGAGATAAAGTCAGAGCTTCTCTCTTCCCTCTCTCCTACGTCCGTCACTCTATCATCGCGTCATTCTCATTGTGTCACAGACACTCTTCGCGTGGCACATGTCGCGCGTCTCCTCCTCCGCCCCCCTCCCCCCCCCCTCTCTCTCTCTCTCGTCACACCTTCGTTCCACTTGTTACTTCCGGTGGAATACTCTCTACGTGTTTATTAAGTATCCAAAGTTATTTGGATCGAAGAGAAATTAGTTGAATATTTTGTTTTTTTGTTTTTTTTTTGTAGCAATTAATGGTGTTTTTAGTAAGTAAGATCTGATCTGGATTTTAATCTAGTTCATTCCTTCTTGTTAATAATGCTTTGTTTAGTACTCTTTCTTCTTGTTTCGAGGGGACTCTGTAAGATTCGATCTTTTATTCTTCTTCCCTCCCCCCCCCCGCCCTTTTTTTTTTCTCCGAGAGAGAAAGAGAGATAAGAGTTGGATTTCTAATCTCGATGGAAGAACAGGGTTGTATCGTATCGATTCCGATAAAATCCGATGGAAGATCGTACGCGGGATGACAGGCTTTTCTTTCCTTATCATTTTTGGAGAGGGGAGGGGAAACGCTCGCAGACTTCCACGGAGGTAGACACAGTGAATTCTCTCTTCTCTCGTCGGTGACTAAGTGTTATCAGTAAAGATCGGTTGGTAGTTATCGCAGAAGGAATGACTCAGAAGCTTATCTACTAGGTTACCCAGACAGTATTGTGAACTGTTATCTGCTACAACATTTGGCAAAGAAGGGCCAGTCGATCGAAACTAGATAACAGGGGCCAAAGAGTCATTGTTCGGAAGTCTGTTCTTGCATTCCTCGTCTTCTACTTTGTACTATTTGTACACCCTGCTAGAGACACAGCTGTCATACAACCCCTCTGCGCTTTGTTTTCTCTGTGTTTTTTTTTATCGCTTCTCAGAACTATGCCGGAGCCGTGCGATCAAAGACAAAGGATACATAATCGCACGAACCTTGGATAAGAATCGCATAAGTCCTCGCGTTATTATTAGAACGAATAAAAACCTCTGCCTAAAAAAGCATTGATACAATCCTCTATTTTTAGAATTGATCTTATAAAAGATAATTGTCTTCTGACGAAATCTATTTTACTTACGAAGATTATTCTTTTTAAATTGTCACAATTTATGAAGGTACACAGAAGTGTTTTTAGTCGAAGTGGGGAAGAATGTGGTCGAATTGAAGTAAATTTGACTGCGACGGATCGCGCCGGGACGCTCGATCGACTTTACTTTCCCAGAGAGATGTTCCCTACCGATTCGCCGCGCTGTAGACCCAGCGCCATATCGGCAATATCTCCTTCTCCTTCCAACATAGTTCTCTCGTCCCTTGAGTTTGGCACGCTCGCGCCCAGGAAAAAACAGCCCTCCGAAACTTAATAGATAAAACTATGCCCTTTTTTCTCTTTTTCCTTGCTACTTTGTTTCATCGATGTTGCTGTTTAACTTAAAACTCCCCGATCTTTGTCTCTTGCAACCTTTAACTTGTCCACTATATATTCTTCCAAGAGACACATTTCCTAGCCTATTTTCAAAAGAGAATCTTAGTCTTTCCTTAAGAGAAGAATCTCTATTTTTCCTTGGACCTAAGATCTCTTTTCTCTTCTAGTTATCCTTTTTGCATCTGGCTCATTTGCGTGAGTGCGGGTCCGCACAATAATTCTATCTGTCTATTTATCTTCGTCAGCCTTCAAAAGAAGAGAGAACAATGAGACGCGCGCGCGCGCGTGCGCGCTAGCGAGACGTTCGGCAATTTGTTGCGGGACACACGGTCAAACAGAGAAAGAGAGCAAAAGAGAAAGAGAGAGGCTTGTTAAATGTAAAGGAAGAAGAAGGAAAGAGAGAAAGAGTGTTATAAGAGGAAAGAGAGGTTTGCTAGGTAGTTGGAAAGAGAGAGAAAGGTAGCAGTGAGTTGTACGCAGTGGAGGTAGCCTCTATCAACGGCTGGGATCTAATCTCCCTCGGGAATCTGGCGTCCTATCCTACTATCGCTCAGGGAATCTTTCCCCGCCTGCTTCCTACCGCCACCCACCTCTTCCACTCATTCTCTCTCTCCTCTCTCTTTCTCTAACTATATCTCTCCATGCTGACTATGTCCTAGTTTATACAGACTTCGATATCCTTGCGATAAACTCGCACATACCCCTCAATTCCAATCCCCTCTTCTACAACTATTATTTCCAATTCTACTTAACCAATACTACTTATACTATTACAAAAATTCTACTTCATTCCTCTCAAATAAATCTATCATATTTTTGTGTACATCTATTTTTATTAGCTTCTTGTAACATAGATGAAAAATATATTCTTCGCGTAAATTGAAAGTATACTTATCTCTGGCAAACAGATGTGGTCCAGGAAATAGAATAGTATATAAGAGAGAGAGAGAGAGAGAGAGAGAGAGAGAGAGAGAGAGAGAGAGAGAGAGAGAGAGAGAGAGAGAGAGAGAGAGAGAGAGAGAGAGAGAGATGGGAGAATAGCTGAGAGAAAGAAAGAAAGAGAGTTGGAAATCCAAGAGTTTTGGTGGTGAGAAGGGAGAAAAAGGTGGGAGAGGGTTGGAAATCGTAGTACACGTAGAGAGAGAGAGAGAGAGAGAGAGAGAGAGAGAGAGAGAGAGAGAGAGGCTGTCGTGGCTGGAAAGCCTTGGGAGTTGCGGCGCCACTGGTCGGAGATAAGAGAAGCGTTATCGGAGCGCGCCGCGGCTTTTATCAACCATCGTTCTCTCTCTCTCGCTTGCTCCTCTCTCGCTCGCTCGCTCGCTCGCACCACAGGCATAGCTCGCAGAGATCCTATCGTCTATAACTAGCTCCAGCTACTGATTCTATCTGCCGCCGCTCCCGCCGCTGCCGCCGCCGCCGTCGGCGGCCCCGGCCACGGCCGCCCCTCCGACCTCGCCGAATTCGTCGGACGTCTTCATCCGCGAGTATCACTCATTGGTTTTCATATGAATACGCGACGAGTATAAATGTTCTTTATTATTTTATCATTTAGTATTACAGATGTTTCATACTCTGATTCATTATTAATACGTTCGTGATACTTGAATTCATTCACAGACATATTTAATTTTTATTAATATAATGGTAGTTTTGAAGCTGGACACTCAAAGTTTTAATATAAATAATTTATCGTAATGTGGAGTTGAAAGGAAATCAAAATAAAAATAGTAGAATATTATGGTTAGTATTGAACATTTCGTAATTCTCGTGGTCAGGATGACCAAGGACCGCGTCGAAAGGAAGTTGAACCAGCAGCAGCTGGCAGTAGACGTCTCCATCCGCTATCGAGCGCGTATCTTTCGAGGCCGAGCTCCCGAAACACTTCTCCTTTTTCCACAACTGCAGCGCACGCTTTTGCCTCTCGATACATTAGAACTGACTCGAGTTATCTTAGCAAGGATCTCGCATGAAAACGTAACGATAGCAGTCCAAGCGTAATCTCTCTCTATCAAGCTTGCCAACACCACAAAACTAACACAGGCACAGAGAAACAAAGATAGAAACACTTATATATGTCTGCGTGTTCGTAATTCATGGATGAAGCTATTAAAAGTATGGAATAAGAGTGAAAGAGTATGCTTTTAAGCCATCTAATTTAAATGGAGCATCCTTTTCCATTACATTACCAGCTTGTATCATAGACGATCCATAAATTCCTGAAGGATTCCTGGTCACGCAGCTCTTCGCGAGAACGAAGCCGGCAATAGCGGCAGAGACAAAAAGGAATTGGAGAAGAAGGTTGGGCGCCATAGAAATTAACATATCCAACCGATAGTACTTGCTATGCTTACCTTCTCATATATGCGTTTCTCTCCGCACCCTCCGCAATAAACTCTCACTCGCGCACACACACACACGATTCAAAGTACGATTCTATCCTTTTATATTTTAATAGCAGAAAGAGAAAGAGAAAGAGAAAGAGAATCGCTCTGGTTATTTGTAACATTGCCAAGCTAATGAATTTCGCGTGGAGTTTATCCTCGACCAATGCCGATAATCCAATAAGTCTGAGGTTGTTGCTAATCGTTGTAATAAGAGCTCCGCACCAATTGCTTGCTGTATATTCCATAGCACGAGTCTTAATATTTCGATGCAAATGATCTTGGATTACTGAGAAGTTATAAGTAGATCATGGATGTTCATTAATAAGGTGAAGATTGGTTATAAGAGTTTGTGGTAATATTCAAGATATTTCAGTAGTTAGTTAGTTAATCTAAAAATAATTATGTCTTCTATTATTTCTATGAATATAAATCTATGAATTGATAGTGATAGTTTAAAGTGAATCGATGGTTATTTGTCATACGTGCGGAAGAGATGTAATAGAAATTCTGAAAAATCTGACCAATAACTGTAGAGAGACTTCTTCGAGGATGGTATCAGATAAAGAGTATAAGGGCGAGCAAACCGAAGAGCAAACTTGCCACCGCGTCTCGTTTCTTAGTTGAGGTGGGCTCTGACGAATGGACGCGTGCCCGATACAGATGTCTCGATATCGATTGCCAGGCCACGTACCTTCGATATCTTGATCCTACCATCTTCTCTTTCTTACTCTCTACAAGATAGTCCTACAATATTCACTGGCACTCTTCTAGTTCTCTCTCTCTCTCTCTCTCTCTCTCTCTCTCTCTCTCTCTCTCTTGAAAGAGAGAAAGAGAGAGAGAATTCCCTTTCAGAATCGTTCCATCTGCCTGCCAGTCTAAGTTCTCTCAGGTTTCTTCCTATTCCAAGATCAGATCATCTTCTCTTCATAAGCTGTAATACAATATGACTAAGAAAACAACCAAGTTTTCTTCATCCTCTTATCTTAATTGGATCGAGACTAATTAATTTCTATTCCTGATCAAATGATAATATGATCGAAGTTTGATCACGTATTTCGAATGACAATGACAAATGCTTTATTCTGGCAAATGAAATGAAAGATAAGTGGAAGATTTCTAAGTTGATCTAGCATAACAGAGTATGATTGTTCGGATTTGGGCAGCCTCCAAAGGGAGCTTCTACATTCGGACATAGAGGAAAGAGAGAAAGGATGTGGTCCTGTTTCCTCTCTTTCTTTCCAAGGGTGGGAAGGTGCGCTATCTGGCGGTAGATAAGCCAGGGAGAAACACTCATTTTTATACCGTCAAAATGTGTTATCTCAGTGCCGCGTTCCTCCTCACCCTCTTCGTCCTTTTTATCCTTCAGTCTCAACCTTTCTAGTCCGTCGCTTCGATCCTTCCTTCTCACTCTACTCTTTCGCACACAGGCTCACTTGCCTGGAATTAACTCGCTTGGAAATATCTCTTTCTCTCTTTCTCTCTTTCCCTTTTTCTCTTTTGTAGTTTGGACCGCAGCAGTTCTCCGTTGGCCGACATTTATATTGTCTACCGCTCGTCTGTCGAGCAAAAACTCCCCTTTGCATTCGAACACTCTTTTTCCTTTTAATTCTCTGATACTGTAAACATACTCCTTTAAAGATCCATTGAACCTATAATAAAATCAATAACAATATTTCCATACAACTTACGCAACAGGATTTTAGATCAGCATTTATTAAGCAATACTTTCTATAAAATAAAATGAAGAATCTTTCCGATAACAATACTCGGTTTGATCGATAATTACAATGTCCTTGCGGTCTAAAATCTGCCGAATGAAATAGCAGGCGTCGAGTAAGAGGAATCACAGAGAGGAAAGAGAGGGAAGCAGGTGGTAGGCAGTAGAATTGGAGGCTCACTTCATTAAGATCGTATTGGTAGACAAAAAGCTCGTCAGCCGAAGAAACGTTCCCTTTATCAGCCGGTATCCTTTTCAATAAGGCTCGCTTAAACCGGAACAAGTCTCGTCTGCCTTCGAGCTTTCTACGATGATACTCCTATCTTTCTCTTTCTCTTTCTCTTTCTCTCTCTCTCTCATATTACGAAGAGCATCGTCCTAACCATGGAAGAACAATGCGTCCCAGAATGCGATAATACATTCCCGGATCTCTGCTCTATATTAACAGCAAAAGGGGGAGAGAAGAAGATGTGTGTTAGAGACGAGGAGACGACAAGGGTGGGGGAAAGCGAAGCTTTATTTCATCCTTCAATTTCCGGGCGCGCGTACGAATCATGAGTTGTGACGGAAGTGGTCAAGGATGAGAGTATGTATATATGTGTGTGAGTTGAGGGCTTGAAAAGAATTCATGCCTACCGAAAAGCTTAATCGAGAGTCCGTGCTGGCAGGCAGACGTTCATTTAATTATTATCACCCCTAATGAATCCACCCTTCTCTCTCTCTCTCTCTCTCTCTCTCTCTCTCTCTCTCTCTCTCTCTCTCTCTCTCTCTCTCTCTCTCTCTCTCTCTCTCTCTCTTTCTGTTTCTCTTCGTCTCTCATCCCCCACAAGTGATTCTTGCTCCTCCCAGTTGTCTACCTCTTTCCTACCCCTTTCCAGTAATGGATTTCTACACCAAGTTCGCCAACGAACCCACCCCCGAATAACTCTCTCACCGGCTTAAATCGTCTTCTCAGCCGATGTGTAACTCTGTCGCACAACCCTCTAGTTAGTTTTCCCAGCCCAGCCTTTCCAGTGAACAAGCTCCGTTTCATTGTTCATTGTTCACACCATCAGTGAATAATCTTCGATCTTTCTCGTTGAGAAAGCATTCCTGTGTCTTCTTCGTGCAAATTTTCCTTGTAAGCTTAACACTGTATTCATTCATGTTCTTACTTGTCTGTAAATCGCACATATCATTTTCAAGGATGTTTTGCCGAGTTTGGCGAGTTTGACAGTTGGACGACACGCGTATCTTTGAAACGGTGAAGGATAATCTGTGTTAAGAGAGGAAGAGGAATTAAAAGGTTGCCTTATCAGAGGGAAAAGACAGGGCGTTCTCAGTCGAGGACCGATGAAAAAGTGGCCGATCTTTACAGTGGCAAGGAAAATGGAGGTTAATGTAGACAAGAGACTCGAATTAATCGCTCGTCCACAGAAAAGAAGAGAGGTGGATGATATAGCTAGGGGGTGGGGGGGGGGGGGAGAGAAAAAAAGAGAGAGAATAAGGGTACGCCAAAGGTAGAGTAGCACCAATTTGTCATTCTTATGAGAAACTTGGAAAGTATTTAAAAAGTTCGTCTACCCCGGGGCCACCAACTGCCGTTTAATCGTCCTTTTCGTCCTTACTCTCGACCCCTCCTCTCTTTTCATACTCATTCTCCCAAAAAACCCCTCTTTTCTGTCCCTTGTCACACTGACTAACTTTTACAGATCCTACCACTTGCAAATCATTACTAATATAATTTTCCAATCATTTCTGATCGAAGATAATTCATCTAGGAATTAAGAAATATTCTATTGACTATAATTACCATCCCTTGTCACACTGACTAACTTTTACAGATCCTACCACTTGCAAATCATTACTAATATAATTTTCCAATTATTCCTGATCGAAGATAATTCATCTAGGAATTAAGAAATATTTTATTGTCTATAATTACCATCACTTGTCGCACTGACTAACTTTTACAGATCCTACAACTTGCAAATCATTGCTAATATAATTTTCCAATTGTTCCTGATCGAAGATAATTCATCTAGGAATTAAGAAACATTCTATTGACTATAATTACCATCCCTATTACCATCCCTTGACTATAATTACCATCCCTTGTCACACTGACTAACTTTTACAGATCCTACAACTTGCAAATCATTGCTAATATAATTTTCCAATTGTTCCTGATCGAAGATAATTCATCTAGGAATTAAGAAATATTCTATTGACTATAATTACCATCCCTTGTCACACTGACTAACTTTTCCAGATCCTACCACTTGCAAATCATTACTAATATAATTTTCCAATTATTCCTGATCGAAGATAATTCATCTAGGAATTAAGAAATATTCTATTGACTATGTTTATTTGGTAGTCAGAGTTAGAATTGACAAGGTAGTCGACATAGTAGAATTATCGGATGTGTATCAAAACAGACAAGCAGACCGATCGGGTTTACAGGCGAGGTTTGTTCTCTTTTTTCTTTCTCTGTTCGATCGTCGAATGAAGAGAAGCCGATAGCTAGTGGATCGTGTAGCTGCTCTTCCTTCCGCCAGTCGATGGCTTCGATTTAGTGGTTGGATTTGGTTCACGGCCGACTGCCCAGCCGGATATATCATTGTTCCTTATCCATTCTTGCCCGGCGAGGGAATCGTGATCCGCGAAATCAGCCGATCCATCGGCCGATCGGCGCTCTAGCCTGCTTTCTCCATTCACCACTACCATCATCATTCCTATCATCGTAACATGAAAATACATTCACGTCGATCGACTAGTAATATCAAGGAATTTTACTTCTCATATTTTTTTCTACTTAGAATGTTATCCTAATGTATTTATAGTTTTATTCTACCTTGGGAAGAGTTTCCCATCATTCGTTAGCACGACTTGCTTAGCTATTTTCTGATATTTCAAGCTATCGATCGTAAATCATAATAAGTAGCTTGGAGTACCAGCGAGAGTCTCCATCGGCTTTCCATCGACTCCTACGCAAATGACCGCTTATCTTATGATCTTGTGCAAATCTGGACCCTTTCTCCCAGCGGCGACGGCGGCGGCGACGGTGGTGGTGGTGGCGGCGGCGGCGGCGGCGGCTTCGTGCATTTTTTTGCGCTCCCACACCGTGAGAGGATAGCCAAGCCTCTCACTCTGTTATCCGGTGCTTGCAGCGAGCACGGATATCGAGATAAATCGATCGTGGCCGAGGCGAACCGGCCGATCGCTGCCGGCCGATCGAGCAGTCCCGGGGATTTCGTTGCTCGTAAGAGAAATTCAGCCGATAGCGCCATAGCACCCGCCTAGATTCTCATCTGGTCTGCTTGCTGTTAGTCTCTCTTGAGAGAGAGTGAGTGAGTGAGTGAGTGAGAGAGAGAGAGAGAAAGAGAGTGGAAGCTCGTTGGACGTGCAGCTCGATTCCTATTTTTCCACAGATCTTGTCTGTCCTAACAGGATTAATGCCGGGGGTGGCCCACCCGACGATAACCTGTCTATTCTAGTTCAAACGACAGACAAATTTATATTATTTTGTGTTTTATTGATTTATATTATTTTGATGGTTTTTATGGAGTAGGAGAAAAGAATTAGTAGGGTAAAGGGTGATATTTTATCGAAGAGACTTAGAAAAACAGTCCTTAATCAGGAATTTTGTCTAATTCCGACGGGTTTTTTGTATGTTTTTAAGTCTTCCTGATATTTTCCGGGGCTGATATTTGGTGGGGAATGTTTTCTTGTATCAAGGAAGAAGTGATATGAATTACAGAGCCCTAGGTCAAAATTCATTTTTTCGCAAATTTTTCCATATGTACCCCTTCAAAAATTTTCGATTTTTCGAAGGTTCTGGGACTTTGACGAATGCTTGATATTTCGATTGTTTGAGTATCAAAACGGATAGAAAACATGAAACTAGTGGCAGAAATGCCGGAATTGTATCGAACACATGTGGAAAACCGATCTTGAATAATCAACTTTGCTTGATTTCGACGGGTTTTTCCCATGTTTTTTATACTTCCTGACATTTTCCGGGGCTGAAATTTGGTGGGGAATGTTTTTTTGCATCAAGGAAGAAGTGATATAAATTCCAGAGCCCTAGCTCAAAATTCATTTTTTCGCAAATTTTTCTGGGTATACCCCTTGACGATTTTTTTGGCCAAAAAATGAACTTTGTCCTAGGGTTCTGGAATTTATACCACTGTTTCCTAGCTAAATACTGAATCTCTCCACGAAATACCAGACCCTGAAACGGTCGGGAAGAGTGTTTCACAAATTTTAGATTTTTCCAAGGTTCTGGGACTTTGATGAACACTTGATAAATCAATTGTTCAACTACCAAAACGGACAAAAAACACAAAACCACTGGCAGAAATGCCGGAATTCTATTGAAAACACATGGAAAATCACTCCAGAATAATCCATTTCCATGGTTTTTCCCATGTTTTCTACACTTCCCGATATTTTCCATATCTAAAATGTGGAACTCAATATTTTCTTACATAAACAAATCTCTCTATAAATATATAAAATCACAAAATACTCATACACAAATCTAACAATTCCATCACAACCTAAAATCAGTTTCCATCTACTTGCGCTAGCGCAGGCGGTGGAAAAAAAAAGGCGACCTGTAGGAGGAAACGGTAGAGGTTTTATCCAAGCGGGCCTTGCTCGTTGGAAGGCATGCGCGCGGGCGTGGAAAAAAGCCGTGTGGATCTGAATACAATCGTGAGACATTAAGGCCGACCGAGTGCAACATCCGCGCGCGAGGGAGAGTTACACTCTTTCTCCCTACATTCTCTCTTCCTCTTATACATGTTACAACACATTCACAAATAAATTCAACTATTCATCCACACATTGAACTATAGGTTAGCCAAAGTATCACGATAAAGATAGGCGGAAGTAAGACACAGTGGGGGAACTGTTAGCAAAGCTGTTTAAGGTCATCGAGGTCTGCCACCAAAAACGGTTAGACTTGCTAGCATATAGAAAGGTTCTTCCTGGTGAAATCGTAAATCTCTTCAACTCACAACTAACCCAACAAAACTCCCCATTTCTCATTAAACACAACTTCCACCAATACAAATTTCATCGTCCTCATATAATACCAAAACATATCTCAATCAATCTCTCAAATAATATTTATCACAAGGAATTTACAAAACTCCCCAATTCTCATTAAACACAACTTCCACCAATACAAATTTAATCATCCTCATATAATTCCAAAACATCTTAATTAATCTCAAGTAATATTTATCACAAGGAATTTACAATAACCCCAATTCTCATTAAACACAACTTCCACCAATACAAATTTCATCATCCTCATATAATTCCAAAACATCTCAATCAATCTCTCAAATAACATTTATCACAACGAATTTACAATAACCCCAATTCCCATTAAACACAACTTCGACCAATACAAATTTCATCATCCTCATATAATTCCAAATCATCTCAATCAATCTCTCAAATAATATTAATCACAACGAATTTACAATAACCCCAATTCCCATAAAGGATCCCAGAGACAAAATATTCGAGGGTAACATCCTGGTTAAATCTCAGTATCGAGACACGTGTGTCTTCTCATTCTATCTCCGCGAGTATTGGTGCATTGGTAGTAGCACCTGAAGAGGGAGAAAAGGAAGAAGTAGTAGGATTGCAAAGGGGGCGGGGGGGGGGGGTTTGCAGAGTGAAGAGTAGTAGTCTGCTTTACGTTCGTCCGGTGTTCTAATCTCAATGCGAGCCAATGGAAAATGAAAAGGCGACGAGTAAAGAGAGCGAGAAAGGGAGAAAGAGACACAGGGTGAGAAAGAGTGAGTAAGAGAATTGAATGTATCGGTAATAATCATAGCGTAGGTCCGTGCTTTTGTGGAGAGTGGCAGAGTAATAGCGCATAAGGGAGAGGAGTTTGAATAGGCCTTGGTTAGAAGAAGGGTGGGGGATGTAGATACGCCATGCTCGAGCTGGTTCTCGGGCGCCCCTGCGATTCGACGGGGCTTGAAAGGGGGATGATGCCGTTGCTCCTTTTGTCTTTTATGTACTCGTTCATTTCTCTCCCGCCTTTTTCACCACCGCCTACACCTCGCATCTCCCACTCTCTTTTCTACCTCTTTCCCCCCCTCCTCCACCCTCCCCCCCCCTCTTTTTCTGGTTAAAGACAACGCCACTCGGGCCGACTCGAAGGGCCCCTGATTCAAACAATTATTGTCGATTCGTCGCCGGCGAATCCATCCAGCCGACGCAGCTCTTTCTTTACCTCTCCTCTCCGCTCCGCTCCGCTCCGCTCCTTATTCAGTAGCCTCGCCGAGGGTAGATTTCTCTAATGCTTGAAACGAGAGAACCGTGTACTGCTAGGATGCCACCGGCAACCCTCTTACCTATACGCTCTGATGAGTTAAGCGTGCCTCGAGATGCTCGCTCCTATCGCTGCCCCAGCGACTTATACTCTCCTCTTTATATTGCACGACAACCCTTGACAAAGACACTCTTCTTCTCTCTTTTTTTTTCTTCTTCTAGGTATTAGTTACCTTCGCCTTCTATCAATTGCTTTTTAAAAACGATCAATCCGATCCTCTACCCTTTCTTTTTTTCTGCTGATGCCACTTGGTCATTTTTTATTATCTAGCGGTATTCGTATCTTTTTATTTAATGATGAGAGGTTGTGTTCTTTTCATTCTAGTAGTGCTTTATTGTATTAAAAGTATGAAGATTTGTTAGAAGGATATAGTTTGTCTGATTCTTGTAATAAAAGAGAAACTTTGTGTTATTTTAATTCTAGTATTTCTTTATTTTATTAAAAGTATGAAGATTCCTTGGAAGGAACTAGTTTGTTAGTAGTTCAGAGAAGAGAAATGACAAGTTTATAGAGGTATATATAACGCAAGGACTTTATGGATGTTTCTTGGTCGAAGGAGGAAGTCCTGGAGTAGAGCGTGACGAGGCTGCTTTAGGATCAGGATCGTATAACTAGGGTTGGTTGGTAGTAGTAGTAGTAGTAGCTTTGAACAAGTAGTCATTTCAGAGGCGAGTGTAACTTTAGAGTCGAGCAGTCGAGAGAAACGCTTCGCTTCGCTCGCTCGCCCTCGACTCTTGACGCGCCAGCTCTAATTTCCGATAGGACACGTGACTCGAATCCATGCCGCGTGTCACGCGCGCCTCCTCGCAAACTTCAGGGGACAGCTTCCTCTTTTATCCTGCCACCGGAAGCAAAGCCGATTTATCAAGCGGCTCGGGTTTACTTCTTGCGCAATCGAGACCTTTTGATTAATAACACACCTTTTCCTATTCTTAATCGTATAATATACACTGGCTTCCTATTAACTATTAACAGATAAGAATCATTATTCTTATAAAGAATATAATATAAATTTCTAATATTTATCACTGTTATATTATAATATTAATGATTTCTTCTCTTTGTTACAGGTAAGTCCAATTGGATGTACAATCATAAACAAGCATCAAAAACTGTAAGTAGAATATAATGAATCGAAACAGAAGCGCAAGGAATAAATCTGGATCGGATACCGATAAGTCACGCGTGCTTGGTCGGTGGTAAGGGATGTTCAGATATGTTGGGTGGGGGGGGGGGGGGGGGGGGGGGTAAAAAAGATGCCGCCACTGGAGATGAGAAGTGGCGTTGGGATCGAAAAAGCTAAGGAACAGGACATCGGCTCGTTCCTCACCAGCTCTGGCGCGAATCCGCCTTAAGAAATCGTTCCACCCCTTATCGGCGTCGAGCAGGGGATCTTTCTCAGTGCAGGCGCCCTCGATCATCTCTCTCTCTCTCTTTTCTCACAAGCAAAGAGAAAGAATGGTGCTAGACAGTCCGAGCGATTTGTAAGCCCTAGAAAAATAGCGTTAAGCGACGGGCACAATGATCCTCGATATGTCAGACGCGTGCCTCCTTTTTCCAACCACTACATTCCATCGAATCAGTGGCAAACCATCATTTTAACACTCCATCATTAATATATCTATTTCTATCCTATACAATATTACCAAACGAACCTTAAATCATCAACCAACCCATACAAATGTAATTACTAACTTCCCAAACAAATCTACAAACAATAATCTATTGTAATTCTTCACTGAACTATAATACTACAAGGTTGCGGGTCGGGGCCTGTCCATGAGGGAGATGCAAGGTGTCTGGTTTGGCGTCGGTGTCGGAGAAGAGGATGGCGTCGGTTCTCGTCGGAGGATATAGCAGCACCCAGGAACCAACTCCACCGCCGCCGACGCCGCCGCCGACGCCGCCGCCGCCCACTCGTGTGGAAAAATGATAGCAGCGTACTGACTGAGTGCCGCTGGCGCCCCCGCCCCGTCGGAGGGTGGCCAGGCGAGAAAGGGAGAATGAGAGCGAGCGCGGGGGTTGAATTCGTGTGTGTGAGAGAGAGAGAGAGAGAGAGAGAGAGAGAGAGAGAGAGAGAGAACTAGAAGGAAGGATCGAGAGAGAGACGAGATGCCTGCTCCCGATTCCCTTATCGCAGCGGCACAGTTGTGTGTGCCTTTATGAAGATCTGTCAAACTCACCCTCTCGCTCGCTCCGAGCTTCCAACTCTCCTGGAATCCCATCCAACCTCTCCCTCTCTCTCTCTCTCTTTAGTTCTTCTCTCTTTCCAGTAGATGTCTGCGTCTCCTGTCTTCTCCGCAGAGTCCCTCGGGGGTGTTGCGGACCTAGGTGTAATGACGTATCGCGTATCTAGCGCACGTCGAAGCCTGCGATACTTCTCTAAAGCCTCCTCTCTCTTTCTCTCTCTCTTGCTCTCTTTTGATATCCCCCCAACCGAGGCCTGTCTGGCCGGATCCTTCTTTTATTTGGATGCACGGGGATACCGTGTCAGAGCAGACGCTATTTTTCCTTGATACTTTAGATCGACCAACGTCTGCCTCGTTTTAACTCGGCTTACCTTCTGCTTGTTGTCATTTATTTCTTTTGGATCTTCTTTGGATTGACACTGGTATTATTTAACTGTGTCTTAATTATGAGCTATCTTTGTTAATAGGAAGACAATCTTGAGATTAATTAAACGCAGTGAATTTTATATTATGGATTATAATTTATGAAATATAATATTGTGGTGGATTCCACAGGAGCTAAGCGAACGTAACGTGGTTTTTAGGGAGCAGAATAAGCTGGTTGAATTTTAAGTGTTTCTATTGGTCGCCTCCTTATGGCCAACTGCGACAGATCGGCAAGCTCGCTAGGGTCAGCGTAGTCAAAACAAATGTAACGACGCATGTACGTTGTCCGAGGGTATAATATCTCCATGTTCGTCTCTCGCACGATGAAGACAGAGACACCAGCAGGTCTGAAGGGTCGAGAAGACGGTTTTCCAGGAAGACAGTGTCGCCGAAAGAACTTCTTACCACAGTGTCGTCGCAAAAATATACTACAATATATTCTACGAAAAATATCACAGGATTGTAAAGTCAATGACAAAAAATGATATACAACGATCAGTGTGTGTCGATCGTCAGAGTTAATCCTTCGAACCGGACCCTCCAAGCTTTCACGCTCGCTAATGAGATTCCGGGTGTCAAAACTTGCTCTCGATCATAGTAGCGTCGTCCTGTCTTTAGTCCTTGTGTGTGTGTGTGTGTGTGTGTGTGTGTGTTAGAAGCGCGGTGTTTGATACAATGCGCCTACCAAATAACGGATCAGATTGATTAGATCTTAGTGGAGATAAATCTCGCAGCATCCCTTCTACTCTTCTTCGTTCTTTGGAGCAGGTATATATATATGGTAGAAGGATACTTGGTTTAACTCGGAGTCGAAGCCTCGGGGACCATCGTCTCGTCTCAGGTGACTTATCCTGCCAGACTGCGGCGCGACAGAGAGAGAGAGAGAGAGAAAGAGAGAGAGAGAGAGAGAGAGAGAGAGAGAGAGAGAGAGAGAGAGAGAAGAGAAGAGGTGGCAGAGGACGAAGGCAGAAAAGATAAAGAGAGGACTAAAGAGCGGAGATTAGCGCTAATGCACCATCGAGGGAATGGGATGGCATGGGGGCGAGGTTGGTCCATCGTATCTCTCATATTTCAGAGGCCCCTGACATCCTCCGAGATACCGAATCATTCCCACCTAGAGCACCTCTCTATTTTTAGAACTCGAACGTCCCTCTTTTCATTCCTCTTCTTACCCTTCCTCGATTATATTAATCCTGAATCACTCTACTTTTCCTATCGATTATTTATAATCATTCGAATTCTTGATATATATATTTATAAATCATAAAAACAGATTGAATATTGAAAATGATCATAAACTGTTGGTGCAATCGGTTGTTGTGCAGTGATGCCTCGTCGATTTTTCGATTGCCAGTGCAATTAAGTTGGTACGGTTCATTAGCTGGCGGCAGGCGATTTATCGTAAGAGACGGGGCGCGCTTCGCTCGGGGCCGTCGTAAATCGACGGCTTAACGTTTGTCCCGACGTTAACCTTTTCCGCGGCGAGAGACGTCGGCGCCCCCCCCAAAGATAAGAACACACTACTCTCTGACTCTCCCACGTATATGTATAAGTGTGTGGAACTTGTCTCTTCGTAAGGTATATGAATTCGAGTCTAATAAGCTCTCTTTCTCTCTCTCTCTCTCTCTCTCTCTCTCTCTTCTC